>LPNX011184397.1:4498-84867 GCA_001517045.1 Pseudotsuga menziesii
GGGATGCTGGTTACCCTTCTGGTCGGACGATTGTACAACAAGTACATTCGCCATTTGGGCAGGCTGAGATGAAGCCGTAGCTTGTCCCGAGGCAGATTGGTTGATAGACAACTGAGCAACTTATTTCACAACCGAACCTGCAAGTTTCTTACTTGCACAACCCACAATGCCGTCGGCATGTGGTCTAGGTTTGACCTTGGGATCGAAACTAGAACGAGGAGCTTTAGGTATAATCTCATATAACAAACCAGACTGAGCATGGATCAAGTCTAGTTCCTGGGCCCTAAAGATGGCTTGTTCCTCATTCTGCACTCTGGATGTGGAAACATCCTTCGCTATATATGGCAATAAAGATTTGAGGAACCACTCAAGGAGGAACTCTGGCGGTATAAAGGCTTTAATTAATCTCTTCCGTCTACGCCACTCCTGAATATGATCAGAAATATGGGTGGCTTTATCTTGCCAAAATGTCGACAAGAGTTTAGTACCAACATCATAGCGTACTGGTAGCTGGAAGTGATTAAGGAAAGTCATCACAAGGTCGTCGAACAAAGTAAAGGCACCCCTAGGTAACTCTATATACCATTTCACCACAGGCCCTGTAAGGGTGAGTTGAAATAGTCTCAAATGGACTGAGTCCTGATGCAATGAATTGGAAGAGCACCATAGGTGGAATGTCGTAACGTGTTCACTCGAATCCTCTCCTGGTTTTCCTTCGAACTTAGGTATGTCCGAAGGAAGCTTGGTAGGGACAGCCGGCCAAGCCGGGTCATGAGCCACAGGATCGTTCGTAAGTCTTGATAAGTCAGGTAGATTGAGTGTCGCGAGGAAAGGGAGCCTAGGATAATGAGGCCTATGGACCACTCCTTGGTTCATATATGATTGATTACCACCATGACCTTGGCCATAGTGACCTCCTCCTGTATGACTTGTATAGGGTGGCGTGGAAGCACCATAATGAGGTGGACCTTGACTAGTAGGAGCTACAAAGCTATAATTAGGAGAGTAAGCAGGTTGTGAATACCTGCCTCCGTAAGGTGAAGAGACCTGTCCATACTGCATCCCATAATAGGGTCCATAGGTCATCGCTTGTGATGCCCCATGAGACACTCCATAGGTAGGGATATACATTTCGGAAGTAGGAATATACATACCGGAAGTAGGGATATATGTCGTGGAAGTAGCAATCTGACCTCTAGAAACATGAACATAACCCCCCGAAACCACGGGTGGTATGTAGGCTTGAGACACAATTGGTCTAGTAATCGCAGTACGAATCTCACTTGTAGCTACGTGCCAACTCGAAGGACCACGTGAGTAAGGTGGAGGGTTTACATTTGAAGAACTCAGAAGCGAGGACGCAGGAATCTCTGTAAGAAGATATGTACTAGTGCCTATCGTCACTCGTCTGGGACCTGGTATCCCTATCGGATCACTAACTCTAGACCTAGGAGGTATATAAGATGGAGCTTCCACCAGTGGGATGGAAGGTGCAATGTGACTAGTACTCCCAAACCTCTCCACAAGGTAAGGCATGGGATTGCCCCTAGGAATAGTGCTAGGCTCAAAATCGGATTCGACATGAAATCTAAAATCGTGCATAGGAAAACCAGTCGTAGCATAACTACCATAGCTAGTACTGGCACTTTCAAAGTGAGTCTCGGCGTCTTCCGCCATTCCATACTGGTAATGTGTCAACAAGGGGTCAACCCTAGAATGAATAGGTCTATCATGCATGGTTCCTATCTCCGAAATCACAGGTCCCAACTCAGTTAGGTCAGGTGAAGGGTCATAAGTAGGCGTGAATTCCCCATCATCAACGCGAATGGGAGGAGGTGGCTCAGATGTATCCTCTGAATGATCTCCCATGGTGTGTGAATCAATGTGTGACATGGTCCGCCTAGACTGTCTAGGTCCCTCTCCCAAAGGAGGAGGATAAGTAGAAGGCGGAAGTCCTGCTAAACGACGAGAACAGCGCGAAACCGCACTCGACTCCACAATGAATCAAAAAATAGCAAAGACTCTCTATTTACGTCAACCCTAGGCCAACTAGCATGCACAGAGCAATCACTAATAAAATCTAAAGCCAAATGCAATCAAACAAGGGCTGGATAAGTGAGCTCCCGAATGTGGCCGGTATGTCTCGCCTAGGAGAGGCTTGAGAGGCCCTTGTCACCACAAGCGGAGGTACGTAACCAATTATTGTGGCCCTCAGCTTCAACGCATAAAGCGACTGTGTTTTCCGACCCCAACCTGGCTGAGACACATGCAGAATAACCTCTACAAGTACCCCCTTGATATCCTAGGTAAGGTCACTAAGGTCACCTCAATATAATCAAAGCTCAGGCGGACAGTCGTAGGCGGGATTGACCGTATGGGCAGGGTAGCAAAGCCCGAAACTCTCGAAAGAGCCCCCAAATACGAATACAATCCTTGCTATATCGCCGGTGCTATACAGTTACCGACCAGGGGTTATCCCAATCAACAACCGCTCACACTGCCTCGTGCTTAACTCCCTTTTGAGAGGAGGATCCTGAGAACGCTGGTTATATCAAGGATTTCACACACTCCCTGGACAGACACCTAGTTGTTGTCGTTTAGTGATCTTGGAGAATTAACTTTCAATGAACTATTCCAAGATCCTAAAACCTAAGCTTGTTGGTGCACCCTAGAAAAGAAAAGAGTGTAATTAATTTTAATTAGCGTTGATTTTAGTTGGCTTAATTACTCAAAAATAGGATATGGTCATGCAACTAATGGTGTTATGACGCAACAAGAAGCAAAATGCACACCTAACAATCAATGCAAATGCATTATGTCCATGAAACAGGGTATGCGTACTACGTGTAATGCACAATTTCTTCTTCAAATGCTGAATGCAAATTTCCCTATATGAAGTCCTAACTATTACTCCAAAGCAAATCTAGATCTAGTGCAAGTACAATGCAAAGTGCAAAATGCAATGCATGATGATAAGCAAGTGTTTTTGGATTTTTTGAAAATAAAGAGATACAAAAAGCAAATGAATGATTCTACCCACCCCAGACTCTGCTAGCACACATAAACAACATTCCAGCAAAGTTCTAAGGTAAAAGGACTCTAATGCACTAATCTCAAACAAAAAATCAAAGATGCCATGACAAGAACTTTCCTAAAAGAAAAAATTTAGGCTAAAAAAAACGTTTCTGGTCAGAAACAGAGGTATTAACAGACTTAGGCAGTGCCAAAGGAGACTCAGCAGCTAATAGAATTCACCCAGCAATCCACTATCTTCCACAAAAAGGTAAAAACCAGGGTGTATGCGACTGTGCGCAGTAAACCTGCATGTATACGTGGAAATCTCAGGGGAAACTGCGTGTATACGCAACTGTAAGTGACAAACCCGCATACAGGAAGAAAAAGATGCACAAATCTAAGGCAAACAGACAGGATGAGACTAAATTCACACCAATCAGGCTCTACCAAGCATACATGCCCCCATACCCGACACAAAAACAAGAGAGAGAGAGCAATTTAAATACATTGAATGCCAAGAAATCAACCCCCAAAGGACAATTACTAGGAACTCCCCAGCGGAGTCGCCAATTCTGTTACGGAGAGAAATTCCTATGGCTTGGGGTACCACAACAGACAGCTAGACTCCAGAAATCAATCTTCCCCAATATGCAATATAAATAAAATGTCTACCACTAAAGGATCGAACCTCGTACCTTATTCCGGACGGTTGAAGTAGATCCCCATTGAGCTTTCCAATCTTCAGCTTGAATTGATATAATACTTCCTCAACAATAAGTAAACAATACAAGCATACTATATTTCATGGTGTTAGATCTATTCTAGCATATATAATCAATAATGTAAAAGCATTTGACATATTCCAATGGATACAATATTCATTCAAATACACATTACTGGACAGGAAAAGATATTTCTATTAATATGAATCAAAGATTACAAATGACAACCTCTGATGGCACATCTGCGAACCGGAGAAACTGAATCCCCCACTTGGGCCTCCACCACCTCAATCCTCCATCACTCAGATAGCAAGCTCACTAGCAAAAGGCAAGCTTGGGAAGAACACAACAGTGCTCCAAGGGACAAAGGGATGCAGACTCAAGCATAAGTTCTGGCAACAATGGACTATAGTTTCGTTACTCTCAATTCTCTCTTATGCTTTCAATGTCTCAAGGGGTTCCTTATATAGCTTTTCAAAGGGATACTGAAAGGTTGAATCCATGCGATCTCAAGGCACATGGAAGTCCAGGAGTCATATGAGTCGGATCCAAGTCAAGGAATTCTCCAAAAGGATTTGGATTATGTACACATCCTGACGTACGCGACTATAGGGGGAATATCCACGTATGTATGCGGTTATCGGGGTAAAAGCTGCGTATATCACTTTTCTTATGTTTTTTAGGGATGATCAAGGATACATCAAAAGACAAAAAGTGGTCCATAGGGGTAATGAGTCTGCAGCAGGACAGGGGAAGGCCATACAATGTGTGATTCACCTAGTCTGGTGAAATCCGCTATAACACCGCCCACTCTCTCTTCCTTCCTTAAGACTTCCTTCATCTCTACCATTTTACCTTTATACTGGTCAATGGTTCCCTTAAGCTTACTAATATTATGGGCATTTGCATGTGCAGTTACAATACCCATGGAGGCTAGTTGTTCCAGATCTTATTCTACATATTTTATGACTGTCTTCTCGGTCACTGTTGTGATCTTGGGTTGGGTTCCCATCTTTAGAGTCTTCTCGGTTCTCCACACAATGGAATTCCATTTGGGATTAAAAAATACATTTTCCAGGCATTCAACTTCATGTTGTTTTGACAGGGTGAATGGTACCAACCCCAGTTCAACCATAGGGAGATGGCATCTTGTAAGTGTACTTCTTGAAGTGGAAGGGAGGTTCTTGATGTTGACCTGAGCAGGATCTTGTCCTTGACTCTCATTGTCTAACTCTTCTTGATATTTATTCCTTTGTTCTTCTGTGACCCCTTCTTGGTTTTGTGCTTCTTTTTCTTGATTTTGAGCTTCTTGAGCTATTGATATTTCCAACTATGCAATATTCTCTTTGATAGATTCTTCTTTCTTTATCTGTTCCTCTTCCTTCTCTTTTCTGGAAGATTCTTCTTCCTCCTTTTCTCATTGGGATTATTTAGCTAAAAGTTTCCTTGCACCTTCTGCCAGTCTTCATGCGGTCTCGCCCTTTTCTTTTCTTGTAGCTTCTTCCTCTCGTCCCTTTGGTTCTGCATTGTTGTTGCTACTTCCTTTAACTCCAGCTATTGTGGTCTTCCTTTTGAGCCGCTTATTCAAAGTGGTCATGTTGAAAATATTCATGTACATTTCTTCATTCTTGTCCACACAATCAACATATTCAAAAATTACCTTAAGGAGTTCCCGATGGGATGCAACCTTGCCTTGGGAATCATTCCGGTGAAATATCTTTTCGCTGAAATGAAATATTTCTAGTTCCTTAACAAACTCAGGGGCACTCTTGAATTTAGTGAACGTATAACTTCCCACATAGAAAGGTAGTGGTGGAAACACATATTTTTTTAGATCGAACAAATGACTTCCAAAGCCACCCAAGAAAGGTTGTCTCACAACTTCCTTATGAACTATGTAATCTGTGGTGTGATTTGGAACCAATGAGGGTGCTTTGGTTCCCCCATACATCCTCAGGTATGTACCTTCTTCATAGAATAATTAATCCCCAAACTCTTTGATAGATTCCAAAGCACCTTCAGATAGGCACTTACACTCCTCCAGGAAAACTAGTTGGCAGAGATGCATCAGAAACTCTTCACAGATTAGCTTGTAGTGACTGTGGTATTTGTGGGCCCACAGTATCTGAGATGCTACATAAATAGGAGTTTTTTTTCCTTTCCACTTGTAGTTGAGTTTCTCAAACGGGTGAAAGCAAAGTATGCAGTTAACCAAAAAAGATCCCATATAGAATTCAGATTTTCTTTGGTACAAACTATCTTGGGCTACAGTAATGCAGGTAGATATGGTATTGGATACTATGTGAGTTAAATTTAAAACTGTCCCTTTCATGGCTAAATGTTAAATCAGTTGGATCCATCCAAACTTATAATATCTTCCATCGGTTGTGCGAAAATCCTATTCAACATCAACACTACCATTCTATATGGGGTACATAGATGGGCAGTTTCGTATTCCTCAGATTGTTTATGCCTGAAAGTATTTCCGTCGGCTACTATCATCTTTGTTGTAGCTATGTACTCAATATTTAGGCCTTTTACCCAATCAGTTGTCATGCTGACTTCTGACGATGGAAAGATGTATGCTTTTGCTATGAATCCAAGTGTGAAGGAGGTGAACCCTTTGTCCTCAATGTTGTTCATGATCATCCCTGTTGCATCTACTTTGGAAAGAATCCATCCGATGATCTCAATGCAAGGAAAAATATCTGGTCTATTGGATACCTTGGTGATTCCAGATCTCAATATGTTATCATATAAGGCTAGGTCCTCCAACCCTGCCTCTGGGACCTTCTTCTCCGCAAGCATGTGGTAAATTTGACCCCATTTGAATTTGGGCTCTGCCCCAATGATTGACTTTGTATCTTCATATATTATTTCCACCCTTGGTATGGGTGATATTTCTGCATCTGAATCATAATCTACAATCTTGGCCTTCTTTTTTCCCTTCTTCATCATGCTTCCTGGTACAAACTGTGACTGTAATAACACAACAAAATTGTCTTAGCATTTATATCATTAAAAAAGCTCATGCATTCAGGAAAAATAATGATAATGGCATCAAAGCACGCTAGGCAAACCATTTTTTTCAAGGAACAAACTGATATGTTCTTTTACCACATTCTCTTCTGTCATCGCACAGCAGCTCAGTGAGACCACACTCCATAAACACCACTTTACAACACATGAGGGCTTCGGCTCGGGCAGATTCTATGTTCTAAATAACATAAAACCTTAACCGCCCTCTTTCCATCAACTTTGAAAATCTCTAAGAGGCTCAAAACTTACAGATAGCACACATGAGCTAAACGGTGGCGATGCCCTAGGTTTAACCACCAGAATCAAAATCCCTCGGCAAGAAGATATAATATAAAAGTGAAAACCTAAAAGGCTTTCCTAAATCAAACAAAATGCGGCCTCCACCACCGCACAGGGGCGAGAACCAGGTCAGATCTAGGACGAGGAAAAGATCGTGCCTATAGGGATTTATCATTAGCTTCCAAGCCTGTGAGCGAGATGCCTCAGAATGAAAATGGAAAAGCTCCATGGGAGCAGATAAGGTGACCACGACAAGGTCAAAAATTTAAAAAGGAAAGTTGCTAAACCTAAAATGCAAGGAGGGAGCCTTTTTAAAACCAAAAAAACCCAACTACCAAACCCCTGCACGGCATATAAAAAATCGACAGGTTACAGTTTAATCAAACCAACAATCAAAAGAAAGTAAACGAAAACCTACCTGGTAGGCAAAAAGCTCGATAACAGTCGTGGAGGCGACGTACCACGAGAGCTCCAGATGGTGGTCTCGACCAATCACAATGGATGCCTCGAACGGGATAAAATTCAAACTAACAGTTCTAAAATGCTCACGGTCAATCAAAACAATGGTAAAAACCCCTTTCACCGGCGTATATATAGACAACAACAGGTAAAAACCATTGAAAGCGGTAGGTAAGACTTTAAAACTGCACGCGCAAGGTCAAAACATTGTTAGCGCCAAAACATAGCGCATCAGATGATCGAAACTAAGTCAAGTTGAAAATAAACCCACTAACGGTGACTCAAAGGTCACAACACATCTACTAATATCGGCTCACTTCTTGGGAAGACACCCGCTTTAAGTGGCATCTTCAAAAGACGAATGACATCGAAAGAAAAACCCTGAAAGATAGCCGTCATTGTGGCTTAAAGATGACAACGCTTCCAATGAAGTGGGATCAATGAGGATCAGGTGGTTGAAACAAGAACACTTTCTGTCATTGTGCCAGAAAAAAGAAAAGTTATCCGACGCATCAGGTCACAAAAATAAGAAATAGTTTCGATACTCAATCTACAAACATGCCCGCCATTTCGGCCCAATCTATGGAAAGCTTCCAATGCATCTAAAAGCAATGAGCTACTCTGCGCCTTTTAAAAAACATTTGCTGTTGTGGATCAAAACAAAAGAACCCTCTCACTATTGCGGCATGAACCTCATAAGGCTTACGATGCAGTGAATAAACATGATCTGATCCATGCTTAAGAAAAATAATCCGTTGTAGCGGCTCAAAGAACAGGATTCACCCGTTGTTGCAGCTAAAATCTTGCGAAAAAATTCGATGCAGCGGGCTTGATAAAACAAACAAAGTGCATAAAAACCAAATGATGTTGCGGCTTTAAATTGAAAAACCATCTGCCATAGCGGGTCCGCTGTTGGTGATCAAAAAGACTTTTCTTCCTTAGTCTGAAAATTTCTTGAATTTCCCATGATGAAAACAAGTCATGAATGCTGGACCTCAAGCTCAAAATGCCTAGATAGCAAAAACTAAAATTTTGAAGGGGGACCCTAAAAGAATTTTTTTTTTGGGGAAATAGTTGCAGCAACAACAATTAGCGACTAGTCGGTTGGTGAACATAGATCTTTGGAAATCTAAATTTTAAAACCCAAAAATGCTTTAAGGTATTATGTTAGACCAACTCATCCCAAAATTTTAATATTTCTTTAAGATGTCCATACTTTTCTAGGAATGTAATATTTAGAACTTTAACATTGATTATAGTCCACTAGGATAGGGTAACCAGGTTTTCAAAGTCTCAATAACTCTTCTGAGGCCAAAATATGGGGTTTATTTACCTCTACATTCGGTTTCTTATAGCGAAGACACCATAGAATCGTAACAGAGTATGGACATATGTATTTGTTTGTTCCTCATTCCCATGCCTTTTGCAATATTTTGATGCTTTTAGAATTTTGTCGTTTTGAGTCTTCTTGGATTTCTCCTTTCATTTGAAACTTGGTTTAGGTTCTTCCATCCATGGCGTCCTTTTGTGTGAGAGATAATTTTTTTTCACCTCACGGGCGGAGAAGAACCTCCGAGCAATCTCATCATCTTACTTATTTGATTCAATATGTTTTTTGATGTATGTTTTCTTTCTGGGAAATTTTGACTCTTTTAAGCCTTTTGGGTTTTATTTGTGGCATGGGATCATTTTAAATACCATACATGTATCCATACTACTTCCTTTCCGTGGGTCCATTGTTGTTAGATTCCTAGGACATATTTAACGTGAAGTGGATGGAGCCCCAAAATAATATTCTAGACTTTTCTTACCTTAGTTATTTAATAGGGTTTAAAACAAGACCTCAATGTTTTCATAATATAACCTCCCTTCAAATAGTCTATCAAATTAAAGAATCTCATCATGATACATTTTTCGATACAGGTAAATCCAATAAGCAGCTTTCCAGTCAAAAAACTATTTGTAGTTTGTCCAAATTCCAATGTCCCCTAAATGCCAAAATCGTGCTGGATTATTTTGAAAACTAAAGAAAAATGAACTGAAATAAATCAGATGAAAAGAAAGCAAATCAACATAACGAAAATAGACATAAATATGAAAAATCGAAGCAAAAGAAAAAAATGTTTATTTATGTACAGAAGACCTCAAAAGCATTAAAATAAAATAAGATTTGAGAACCAAACCATTGACTAACTGATTCTCTTCCCATCCCTGTAAATCTTGTAACTTGTATGTCAAGGGGCCTAGCTTTTATGCAATCTGGAATGGGCCTGTCCACATATGTTGAAACTTAGTGTGCTTTCCCTTTTCTTCACGCGCATGATCTGACTTCAAGACCAAATCTCCTGCTTCAAACTCTTTATTCTCGAACTGTTTCTTATCAAACCATCTTTTCACAATATCTTACTAGTTCTTAAACCTTTGCTTAAACAAGTTCTTGGGTGTAACTCGATCATCCTATTGCATCTGCAACCGTTCTCCCCAAATTTCTTAAATTTTGGGCCCCTCCTCATAATTTTGCATTGTTGGATGCTTTGAGTTTTTGGTCGTGTTTTAATTTTAGATGATTGTAAAAGCTTAACTCTTGCCCAAGGTTCGAATTTTGATTGCGTTTGGAATTTATGGTGAGTCACAGATTCTAAAGTTTGTTTTCGCTTGTTGATCGAACCAAGTGTCCTATATTGTGAGTCGCCGTTGCGGAGGTATAACAGGTTTATGTCCATTGCTGAGTTTGAGAAGCGGTCCAAAACACTTAAATCATTTTTATTGATCAGGCGTCTTACTATATTAAATCGGCGGCTGATAGCCTTTTCTCGTCCGCCGTTGCGGCTCCCAAGTCGATTAGCCATCCAAAGTATGAAGAGATCCGACTGCTGATGCGTGTTGACCTTGTCGTCGCATACCCGTAGCGTTTTCTTTTCCGCCGTTGCGGTTGGGAAAGTCATTTGGCTTCCGATGTAATGTCTTTCGACTTCCGATTGAGATTTTCCCGCCCACGTTTCGGATGTCTTTAGCTCTTGTCCTTTCCACAGTTGCGGCTCTCAAATTCCTTTAGATTTCGAAGTGTAAAGCCATCCGAATTCCAGTTAAAGCTTCTCTCGCCCACGTTTCGCGTGACTTTAGCCCTTGTCTTTTCCGCCGTTGCGGCTAGGAAATCCTTTTCGCATCCGATGTCAAAGCCTTCCGACTGCCGATCTAGAAATTTCCCGCCCAGGGCCTAATCAAAACTTTTTCCAGATCAAGAGATGCACCTGGCCATTTTCTTGTGGATTAGCTATTTCAGGTGGTTAATTTTAATGTTTAAAACGCCATTCCAATGAATGATGCTTGTCAATTGATTGCAGGTGAGTTCGGGAGATCCATCAAACTACCGCGGCGTGGAGGAAGACGGACCGTTTGGTAGAGGCAGGGCCGAAACTAGTAGGATCGCAAGAAGGACAAACAAAGGAAAAAATACAAAATGAATGGTGACAGAGGAGCAGCTCTAAAAGGTCTGGCAGTTACCCAGCCAATCACGAGCATGCACAAAAAAGATAGAGGAATATGAAGCGCTGAGGAATTGAAAGTTCAGACATTTGGGGGGCAGCCCAAGCGATCTGCAGTTGTATTTTAAATATTTGAAAGTAGAACTTAGACAGGGACTTTTTCCCTGGAAGAACTTGTAAACCATTTGCTTGTAAGAGGAACTATTTCGTTTTACAATCAGAAACTGCAACTTTTTCCTGCTGGAGAAAGCGAACTGTGGAATGTATCAGTGTGATTAAATGAACAATGTTGAAGGGGAACTATTTCATTTTCAGCTGTGTTTCATTAAATGTGAGAGTGTTTAACTTCCTGAACCTATGTTCTTGTTGAATGCTTTTCAGTATATTTTGTGATGTTTTCCACTGTGAGTAATGAATGTTGTTCATAAAACAATTGACTAACTGGTTGTTCAAAAAAATCTGCAATTGTTCATGTGTCTTGAAAGAAGTGTCAGCTATCTGTAACTTTTCATTATGCATGTACAAAATATATTACTCACCAATGAATAATAATCTTGCTCCCTATGGATAGATTAGGTAGGTAGTTTTAATTTCTTGTTGTATGTGATTTAGATGCTAGTGAGTCTAAGACGAGAGGTAAGAACCTGCGCATCACGTTGTGACTGCTCCTTGCATCTTATCACCCTACATGGTTAATTAGGAACTTGCATTTCATAACTTAAGTCAAAATACAAAAACTAGGTGGACCGGGCCGCAACTGGTAAAGCTCTTTGTTTTGTACTTGACCTACGGTAGCCGGACAGCAAATCGGACAGATTCCCCATACCAAACAGTCACGGGATAGTTGGGAACATTGACTGGGGAGAATCCCTTACTGTTGTTGCTTGTGAATTTCCGGGCCTCAATAGTTTTGGCGCTAGAAGGAGGGAATCTAGTGTATGGCTGGCCGAGGAAACCTGTTTTCCCGAGATTATTCCACCAGTAACAGTTCTAGGAGTAGTGGGTTTCATAATCCAATTCCAGAAGAAAGAGAACATCTATATTCTGTTGGCAATGAAATTGTTAATGATCTGAGAAGACACACCAGGGCATATGTAAAGAAGATTGGAGGATTTCCAATCATCCCTAAATTTCCCAGAAGAGAGTATAAAAATAAATATCATCCTATAGCGGAAGACTCAGTGTTGGTTGGAGACTGGGAAGAACTTGTAGAAACAGCCTTAGAGGAAGTTGTGCTACCTTTGAACCAAGAAGGCCCAAATACCCCTCACAGTTCTCCTGCTCACACTCCTATTGGCTCACCTCCTCACTCTCCACTTAGACTCATGGCAGGAGTAAACGCAAACCAACCACCTAATCCACCAAATCCACCACCTGCATGGAGAGCCAGATCATCGTTAAACTTGACACCTCCATTACACGACCTACCTCAAGCCTTTGACAAGATGTTGCCCAAGTTCGACCCAAATGAGAAAATATTAGTAGATGATCACCTACAAAGTTTTTACTTGGCAATTGAAGGATTAAGGGCCCGGGAGTATGAAGATTTAGTCTGCATACTGTTCCCGCATACCCTTAAAGGAGCTGCCGCATCATGGTACTTTGGGTTGCCTGCTAACTCTATCCCTGATTGGGATACCTTCGCAAGAATTTTCAAAAGTAAGTATGCAACTCAGAAAAATCATGCAACCCTCATGAAAGGGCTATGCGCCTTGAAGAAGGAAAGAAAGGAAAAGGTGCACAGTTTCACACAAAGGTTTGCAGCCTATCTCAAGAATTTTTTTGAAATGGATAAACCTTCAGAAAAAGTTCTGATTGAATATTATACTTCAGCTTTAGGCCCTGATTTGGCCATGTTTTCCAAAGGTAGGGCTAAGCCTACTTTGAAGGAAACCTATGAAGAGGTAGAGGTAGTGGAAGCTGAAAGAGAAAGTATTGAGGATTATCCAGAACAGTCAAGAGAGAAAGGTGCGGGAAGAAAAGCCTTATTGTTTACTAATCCTAAGGAAGAAAAGTCGCCAGATTTGGAAAATATGGCCAAAATGATGCAGAAGCTTTCCAACAAAATCATAGATATGGAAAAAGAAAAGGAAACACAAAAGTTTTATAAGCCATATTATAAGAAAAGAGAGGATAACCATCAGTCTCAACCCCCTCCTCACAATACTGCATCTATGAATTTAATAGAGGTAGGCATGGACAATTTTTGCACTTTCCACCAATAGCGACACTCTGAAAAGAATTGTCCTCAATGGAGAAATTCGATGACATTGGTCATGAATCAGCTGTTGGATTCTAGATTAACAGAAGATGGAGAAGAAGAGAGAAAAGAGAATACTACGCCAACAAAGGATCAAGAAGAGGAAACCATGGCTTTGTGGGATTCTGTTTCATTATTTGATGCTGAAGAGGAAGAGAATTGGAGCTACAAGGACGTCATGGAAACCAACGTGGCAACAAGGAGTAAAGGGCCAATTAAAGAAAATAGTCTCATTCTACCAAAGATCAAAAGGCTGCAAAGAAATGTGAAGAAATTTCAAAGTAAATCCTTAGCTGATAAAGTTCCAGAATTCACTATTACCAACCAAGATCCGAAGCAGAATAATACGTTGGCTAGGCCAAATGAAGGAAAGATGAATGCTGATAAACCTCACCCCATTGAGCAGCCGATGGATTATGACATAGTGGAGGATTTAAAGAAGGTAAAAGTGAATGTTCCACTATTCGAAATGTGTAAAGTGCCGCAGCAAAAAGAAAGACCGTTGAAAGCACTTGAAGAAACGGATGAGAAGCTGCCCGCTAACAATCAACCTCAGGAAGAAGAAGAAATTGGAGAAACCAACGTTGGAGGTAAGTCTAAAATCAAACATCCACCTTTCCTCCTCACGTTTGAAATTTTCAATCATAATGTACATAATTTATTGGTAGACTCAGGGGCATCGGTTAATGTTATGCCCATATCAGTCTGTAAAAAGATCAATGGGTAGCCTAAGCCATCCACGTGGAGGGTTGTTCAGTTGGATAGGACAGATGTAAAAGTAATTGGTGAGATGGAAGATGTCCTAGTCTGTCTGGCATCCAATGACAAAGTATGCCATGTTATTAACATCATGGTGTCTGATATACCAGACGCTTACGGTCTTGTCATAAGCAGAGATTGGTCGGCCAAATTAAATGGATATTTTGCCTCAGATTGGTCCCATCTTTGGTTTCCATACAAAGGGAGTCCGAACCAGATTAAGATTCTAAGAGAACCTCACATGAAGTACAATGTTACTCAACTGGAGTAGAAGAATGTACCAGTGGATTCTGTATTGGGAAACTATTTTATTGAGTTGGAACCAGGGAATTACCAAGCGAAAGAATCCAGCAACACATATGACACCTAGCCTGATCTCCTTCGATTCTCACAGGCTGGTGAGATTGACTGTAATATAGTAAGCTTAGCAGTAGGAATAGATTCACCTTCAGTAGTTAGTGATTTTTGGACTTTGTTTTTTGATGGCTCTAAGACATTAGAGGGGTCAGGGGCTGACTGTGTCTTGATCGACCCCCAGAAGAATAAACATTTTCTCTCATGTATATTAGAGTTTGATTGTACTAATAATACAGCTGAGTATGAAGCACTGGTGCAGGGACTAAAGAAAGCGATTAAATTAAAGGTAAGTAATCTAAAAGTTTTTGGGGATTCTGAAATTATTGTGAAACAAATCCGGAATGAAATACATTGCGTTTCCCCTCA
Organism: Pseudotsuga menziesii; assembly: GCA_001517045.1. NCBI lineage: Eukaryota > Viridiplantae > Streptophyta > Pinopsida > Pinales > Pinaceae > Pseudotsuga > Pseudotsuga menziesii. The sequence continues at coordinate 19,240 of LPNX011184397.1, forward strand.
CTTGAAAGCTTACCAAAATGAGGTATGGGACCTGCTTAAATGTTTTAATGCATTCAACATTATTTCAATTCCAAGAATTAAAAACGCAGCAGCTGACCTGTTGGCCACATCAGCCTCTAGGCTCGTACCCACTAATAATCGATGTTCTGTCGAACTGCTTTTCAGGCCCTCAGTACCGAATATGATCACCAACTTGCGAGTGTTCGAAGATGATCAACAAATAATAGAATGCTTGAAAAATGACGAGGTCTTTAAAGGAGCCATTATAGATGATGAGGAACATCAGGCCGAGATGAAGTACGATAATTTCATTCCTAAAGGAGTCAGAACGTTAGAAAAAATGTTCGATTTAAATGAAAAATTCAGAAGACCAGCCAACGTGAAGACCCACAGCTCATCTCTGCAGTTCGAGCTGATAAATTTTAGGGACTGAGACGAATCCCAAATTTGTGAATCTCGGCAAGTGTTGCTCACCAGTGGAAAGAGACAAATTCATCAATCTATTTAAACAATATAAAGATGTTTTCGCATGGACGTACGAAGATTTGAAAACATATGACACCAGCATCATCAAGCATGTCATCCCCATTAAAGCAGGCGTCAAGCCATATCAGCAGCCGTTAAGAAAATTGCATCCAAAATTGGAACCGCTGATTCAGAGTGAAGTGAAGAAATTATTGGATGCTAGAATCATTTTCAAAGTCAGACACTCTGAGTGGGTATCAAATCTGGTACCAGTAAAGAAAAAGTCTAGAGAAATCAGACTCTGCATGGATTTCAGGAACCTAAACCGTGCATCAGACAAAGATAATTATCCTGTTCCACCCATGGAGAAACTGCTACAAATTTCAGGTTCTGAACTATTTTCATTATTAGACGGTTTCTCTGGCTACAATCAAGTATTAGTAGTTGAAGAAGACATATTGAAGACAACGTTCAGGACCAAATGGGGAACCTTTGCCTACAGGAGAATGCCTTTTGGGCTTATAAATGCTGGAGAAACATTTCAGAGAGCTATGGACATAGCTTTCCATGGATTGATTGGACGAAGTGTTGTAGTATACCTTTATGATATTACAATATTCTCGAAGAGAAGAGAAGAGCACGCGTTTCACTTAAGGCAAATTTTCGAACGCTGTCGGAAATATGGCATCTCACTCAATCCTAAGAAGTGTGTGTTCGCTGTCACGGAGGGCAAGTTGCTGGGTCACATAGTTTCGAAGAAAGGAATCTCTATAGATCCAGAAAAAATTAAGGCTATTGAACAAATCCCCTTGCCCCATAACAAAAAGGGGATGCAATCATTTATGGGAACGATAAATTTCGTGCGAAGATTTGTGCCTGATTTTGATCAGATTGTCAAGCCGTTGCAGCAGATGGTAAAGCAAAATGCACTATTCAAGTGGACTAAAATTGAGAAGAGCGCATTCAGCAAAATCAAAACTGCTGTTGCACATGCACCCTCCCTGAAAAGCCCAAATTTCAACAAAGATTTTATCTTGTATACCTTTGCATTCGATGATTCACTAGCAGCTGTGCTCACCCAAAAGGAAGATGGGGGGGGATGAATTCCCAATATCCTTTATGAGTACTGGTCTACAGGGGGCTGAATTGAATTACCCAGCTGTTGATAAACAAGCTTACAATGTATTCAAAGCAGTAAAGCAATTCAGGCCTTATATTTTAAAAAATAGAACCAAGGTGATCGTCCCCTACCCAGCTGTAAGGTCTCTTCTTATACAGAAGGAGTTAGGAGAAAGAAGAGGAAACTAGGTAATATCTCTTCAAGAGTACGACCTTGAATTCAATCCAGCATCTATAGTTAAAGGACAAGGGTTGTGCAAACATATGACTGAAAATGGAAAAAATGAAGAACACGCCTGGGAAGATGAAGCCGAATTACATGTAATGGAGGTATGTCCTTTGTTTACAGCTCCTGAGTCTTGGTATAGAGACCTTGTGCATTACCTACAGGCAGGTTTGTTGCCAAAACATTGGAGTTCCAAGCAAAGAAGGGCGTTGCGTCTTAAATCAACCTCCTATCAACTTGTTGAAGGAGTATTATTCAGGAAAAATTATGACGGAGTTCTCCTGAGGTGCTTAGAAAAAGAAGATGCGAACAAAGTAATGACAGATTTGCATGACGGTCCTACTGGAGGACATTATTCAGGAGATACTACATCCCACAAAATCCTCAGAGCCGGTTATTATTGGCCTATGCTCTTCAAAGATGCACACGCACATGTCAGAAAGTGTGATATTTTCCAAAGGTGTAGTGGGAGACAACCTAAAGCAGCAGCACCCCTAAAGCCTGTGATGATCACAGAGCCATTTGAGCAATGGGGGCTAGATATTATTGGAGAAATAAAACCGAATTCCTCTCTGCAGCACAAGTACATTCTGACCGCTACTGATTATTTCACTTGCTAGGTCGAAGCTATCCCACTGCGCAAGATAAATGAAGACGAAGTCATCAGCTTCCTGCAAGATCATATCATGACTAGGTTTGGAGTTCCAATTTCGTTAGTCTTTGATAATGCTAAGTACTTTTCGTCAATTAAACTAACTGCTTTTGCTCATGATAAAGGGATAAAATTGCATTATTCTACGAATTACTATCCACAAGGAAATGGCCTGGCTGAATCCTCTAACAAAAATCTGATTAGAATTTTAAAGAAGACCGTGGTAGAAAATCAGAGGAGTTGGCACTCAGCATTACCAAATTCCCTTTGGGCCAATAGAGTCACTCCCAAGTCTGCAATTGGAGTGTCTCCATATACCCTTGTCTATGGTAAAGAAGCCATCCTTCCTCCCAATATCATGCTACCATCTTCCATACTAGCTCAGGAGTCTAGAGGGTTAGATAATGAATTTTTGCAAATAAGAATATATAATCTCCTGAAAGCTAAAGATGCTAGATCTAAAACTAGAGAACGCTTTAAGAAACAACAAGAGTTAGTTAAGAGATGGTTCGACAAACATAAAGCTGGAACAAAAGACTTTGAAGTAGGAGACTTAGTTCTCAAATGGGATCACCCCCATGATGAGAAAGGAAAGCATACTAAATTCCAGCAGTTGTGGGTAGGCCCTTATCAGAGAGCGGCAAAGCTTGGCCCTTCTACTTATAAGTTGCAAGATCTACAAGGATGGGAAGAGAACTTACCAGTAAATGGTTTGGTTCTCAAGCCATATTTTTCCTGAGTTTGTTTGAATTATTCTGTCTTGTATATAAATAATCTGTTTGGCTGTCTTTTGAGTCATGTTTTACAGTTTGTTTTAATTTGTTTTTCTTGATTCTAATAAAGGGAATGAACCCGCAGTTGCATGGAGAACATTAAAATGTTTGGGAATGATAAAAATTTTGGGTCTCAGACTGTGTGTTGCTAAAAGAACTTCTTCCAGTTTAGCAGTTTTCTCGAATAAGCTTTGTGTGCATTGAAGTCCTGCTTAACCCCTGTGAAATAAATCGGATCCGAAGAGTCTGGAATACTATGTTGAGGCTCCATCCACGTCACACTTAAAATGTTCTAAGGAGCGACAGCAGAGGACCCATGGAAAGGAGCAAGGTGAATAGTATATTAAATATAAATGATCCCATGCCAAGAAACGAATGCCAAAAGTCAAATAAAGAGTCAAAAACTCCTATAAAAGCATCATAAATCAAAGCAGGTGCTGAATCATAAGCACTAAATTGTCGAAAGATCCTCTCCATCCGTGAGCTGAAACTTGAAGTACACCACTCACACAAAAGGACACTATGAGATTGAGGATCCTGAATTAAGATTCAATAAGAAAGGCATGCAGTAGGACTCATATATAAAAGGGACAAAAGTCCAGAAGCACAAAAGTGCTAAAGTGGCATGGGAATGAGGAACAAACGAATATTTCTGTTTACCATATGCTACAACCCTATGGTGTCCAAGCTATATACTACCCGAAGACAAAATAATAATGAAATTCATCCTCTGGCCTCAACAGAGTCATCTGGACTTGAAAATCTTGGTTTTCACTCTCCCAAGTTAGACTATTATCAATGATTGAAGGTACACACTTTCAGCATTCGAGAAATCCAGAGAGCTGGAAGAATTCAATAGGATGCACTTGTTGTTAAACAGTTTGTCACTCAAATATTAATCACCCAAAGATCTAGGTTCACCAGGTAATCGCCAATTGTTGCAGCCGCAACTGTTCTCCCCAAATTTCTTAAATTTTGGGCCCCTCCTCATAATTTTGCATTGTTGGATCCTTTGAGTTTTTGGTCATGTTTTAATTTTAGATGATTGTAAAAGCTTAACTCTTGCCCAAGGTTTGAATTTTGATTGCGTTTGGAATTTATGGTGAGTCGCAGATTCTAAAGTTTGTTTTCATTTGTTGATCGAACCAAGTGTCCTATATTGTGAGTCGCCGTTGCGAAGGTATAACAAGTTTCTGTCCATTGCTGAGTTTGAGAAGCGGTCCAAAACACTTTAATCATTTTTATTGATCAGGCGTCTTACTATGTTAAATCGACGGCTGATAGCCTTTTCCCGTCCGCCGTTGCGGCTCCCAAATCGATCAGCCATCCGAAGTATGAAGAGCTCCGACTGCCGATGCGTGTTGACCTTGTCGTTGCATACCCGCAACGTTTTATTTTCCGCCGTTGCGGCTGGGAAAGTCATTTGGCTTCCGATGTAATGTTTTTCGACTTCCGATTGAGCTTTTCCCGTCGGTGTTTCAGATGTCTCTAGCTCTTGTCCTTTCCGTCGTTGCGGCTCTCAAAGTCCTTTAGCTTCCGAAGTGTAAATTCGTCCGACTTCCGGTTAAAGCTTCTCCCGCCCACATTTCGCGTGACTTTAGCCCTTGTCTTTTCCGCCGTTGCGGCTAGGAAAGCCTTTTCGCGTCCGATGTCAAAGCCTTCCGACTGCTGATCTAGAACTGTCCCGCCTAGGACCTAATCAAAACTTTTTCCAGATCAAGAGATGCACCTGGCCATTTTCTTGTGGATTAGCTGTTTCAGGTGGTTAGTTTTAATGTTTAAAACACCATTCCAATGAATGATGCTTGTCGATTGATTGCAGGTGAGTTTGGGAGATCAGTCAAACTACCGCAGCGTGGAGGAAGACGGACCATTTGGTAGAGGTAGGGCCGAAACTAGCAGGATCGCAAGAAGGACAAACGAAGGAAAAAAATACAAAATGAATGGTGACAGAGGAGCAGCTCTGAAAGGTCCGGCAGTTACTCAGCCAATCGCGAGCATGCACAGAAAAGATAGAGGAATATGAAGCACTGAGGAACTGAAAGGTTAGGTGTTTGGGGGGCAGCCCAAGTGATCTGCAGTTGTAGTTTAAATATTTGAAAGTAGAACTTAGACAGGGACTTTTTCCTTGGAAGAACTTGTAAACCATTTGCTTGTAAGAGGAACTATTTCATTTTACAATCAGAAACTGCAACTTTTTCCTGCTGGAGAAAGCGAACTGTGGAATGTATCAATGTGATTAAATGAACAATGTTGAAGGGGAACTATTTTGTTTTCAGCTGTGTTTCATTAACTGTGAGAGTGTTTAACTTCCTGAACCTATTTTCTTGTTGAATGCTTTTCAGTATATTTTGTGATGTTTTCCACTGTGAGTAATGAATGTTGTTCATAAAACAATTGGCTAACTAGTTGTTCAAAAAAATCTGCAATTGTTCATGTGTCTTGAAAGAAGTGTTAGCTATCTGTAACTTTTCATTATGCATGTACAAAATATATTACTCACCAATGAATAATAATATTGCTCCCTAGGGATAGATTAGGTAGGTAGTTTTAATTTCTTGTTGTATGTGATTTAGATGCTAGTGAGTCTAAGACGAGAGGTAAGAACCCGTGCATCACATTGTGACTGCTCCTTGCATCTTATCGCCCTGCATGGCTAATTAGGCACTTGCATTTCATAACTTAAGTCAAAATACAAAAACTCGGTGGACCGGGCCGCAACCGGTAAAGCCCTTTGTTTTGTACTTGACCTATGGTAGCCGGACCGCAAACTGGACAAATTCCCCATACCAAATAGTCACGGGCTAGTTGGGAATGTTGACTGGGGAGAATCCCTTACTGTTGTTGCCTGCAAATTTCCGAGCCTCAACACATCCCAAAGTGCATTAGGAAGAGCTATATGCCAGCTTCTCTAGTTTTCTATGACAGTCTTCTTTAAAATTCTAATGAGATTATTATTAGTTCATTCATCTAATCCGTTACCTTGTGGATAATAGTTAGCAGAATAATGTAACTTTATTCCTTTCTCATTAACAAATGAAATAAGTTTAATTTATGAAAAATAAGATGCATTATAAAAAACCAGAGAAATTGGAACCCGAAACTTGGTCATAATATGGTCTTGTAAGAAATATATGACTACATCTTCATCTACTTTTCGTAACATGATCACTTCCACCCATATGGTAAAATAATCCGTGGCTGTGAGGATGTACTTGTGTTGCAATGAAGAGTTTGGATTTATTTCTCCAATAATATCAATTCCCCATTGCTCGAATGGTTCAGAAATAATAACTGGTTGTAATGGCCCAACTTCCTTTGCTTGTCTCCCACCGCTGCTTTGGCAAGTATCACACTTCCTGACATAAGCATCAGTGTCTTTAAACAAAGTTAGGCAATAGTATCCAGCCCTTAAAATTTTGTGTGTTGTAGTATCTCTTGAAAAATGACCTTTAGTAGGGCCATCATGCAATTCTTTAATGACATTGGCTGCATCTTCTCATTCCAAACATCTAAGAAAAACTCCATCATAGTTTTTTTTGAAAAGAACTCTGTCAATTATTTGATATGATATTAACTTCAAGCGTAATGCTCTCTTTTGCTTGGAATTCCAATGTTCAGGAAAGTACCCATGTTGAAGATAGTGCACCAGGTCTCTGTACCCGGACTCTGGGGCTGTAAATATGGGACACATATCAATCATGTGCAATTTAGCCTCATTCTCCCAATTATCATCTTCATTATTTTGACTTTCAGCCATTAGTTTGCACAGTCCTTGTCCTTTGATGATAGTTGCTAGTTTAAATTCCAAGTCATATTCCTATAAGGTTGTCACCCAATTTCCTCATCTCTCTCCTAACTCTTTCTGCACGAAAAGAGTCTGGACTGCCGGGTGTGGAACAACTACTTTGGTTATGTTCTTAAGTATGTATGGCCTGAATTGTTTTACCACTTTAAAAACTGCGCATGCTTGTTTATCAACTCCAGGGTAATTCAACTCAGCACCTTGTAAACTAGTGCTCATGAATGATATGGGGTACTTATCTCCCCCTTCTTCCTTCTGCATAAGCACTGCTGCTAGCGAGTTGTCTGAAGCAAAATTGTATAGAATGAAATATCTCTCAAAATTTGGACTTTTGAGGGAATTTGCATGGGCTATTGTTGCTTTAATTTTGTTGAATGCACTTTTCTCTAAGTCATTCCATTTAAATTGAACACTTTTCTTAACAATATGTTGCAAAGGTTTGACTATTTGATCAAAATCGGGCACAAACCTTCGCACAAAATTGATTTTCCTGATGAAAGATTGCATGTCTTTCTTATTATGGGGTAAAGGGATTTGTGCTATAGATTTAATCCTCTCTGGGTCTATGGAGATCCCCCTCTTAGAAATTATGTGACCCAAAAGCTTTCCTTCTAATACAGCGAAAACACATTTCTTCGGATTTAAAGAAATGCCATATTTTCGACATCGATCAAAACTTTGTTTTAGATGAAAAATATGTTCTTATCTTCTCTTGGAGAAAACTGTAACATCATCCAAATAAACCACCACGCTATGGCCAATTAAACTGTGGAAAGCTATCTCCATCGCCCTTTGGAATTTTGCTCCAGCATTAATAAGACCAAAAGACATTCTTTTGTACACAAAAGTAGCCCATTTAGTTCTAAAAGTGGTCTTCAGTCGATATTTTTCTGCTAGCAACACTTGGTTGTATCCTAAAAATCCGTCTAGCAGAGAGAAAAACTCGGAGCTTGAAACCATCAGCAATATCTGCTCCATGGGAGGGACTGTGTAGTTATCTTTGTTCGAGGCATGATTTAAATTCCTGAAATCTACACAAAGTCTAATTTCACTAGACTTCTTTCTCACTGGTACCAAATTTTCGACCCATTTCGAGTATCTCACTCTAAATATAATCTTGGAATCAAGGAGCTTCTTTACTTCATTTTGAATCAAGGGTTCTAATTTAGGATGCATCTTCCTTAAAGGCTGCTAAAATGGTTTGTCTCTCGCTTTAATTGGAACAACATGCTATATAATGCGGGTATCATAAGTCTTAAGATATTCATATGTCCAAGCAAATACATCTTTATATTGTTTAAACAAGCTAATGAATTTGCTTCTTTCCCTTGGTGAGCAACACTTTCCCAAGTTCACATATTTGGGTTCAACTTCTGACCTTAGATTCACCAACTCAAATTACATAGATGAACTATGTGTTTTGACATTGGCTGGACTTCTGAACTTGTTATTCAGATCAAACATTCCTTCCAAAGTTCTAACCTCTTTGGGTATGAAATTCCCATTTTGGAGATTTGCTTGGTGCTTTTCATCACCAATTACAGACTCTTTGAAATTCTCATAATTAGTTAGAAAATATAAGATCTGTGGATCATCATCGAATACTCTCAGATTAATGATGTTTTCTGGTACAATAGGCCTGAAATCAATTCAATTGAACATCTATTATTAGTAGGAACAAGCCTTGTAGTTGAAGTAGCTAAAAATTCAGCTGGTGCATTTTTCAACCGAGGAATTGAAATAATATTAAATGCATCAAAATTTGTTAGGAGGTACCAAACTCCGCTTCGGTAGCCTTTTAAATGCAGTGATAAACAATGAATTGTATTTCGTACCTATTTAACGATAATTTCAGAATCACCATAAACCTTTAAATTTTTTACTTTAAATTTGATTGCCTTCTTTAAGCCTTGGACTAATGCTTCATACTCGGTTGCGTTATTGGTACATTCAAACTCTAGTCTACAAGAAATAAAATGTTTATTGTTTTTTGGATTAATCAGGATACAACCATCTCTTGATCATTCCTGAGTTTTTTAACCATAAAAATATAAAACCCAAAATCTATCTGCTAATTCTACTGTACCAGTGCTACTTTCTACATCTTAGACTAAGTTAACTATGTTATAGTCAAATTTATCAGCCCATGAAAACTGAAGGAGCTCGGGTTGTGTATTTGATCCATTGTTGGCTTCTTTTGCTTTGTAATTTCCTGGTTCAAGTTCAATAAAATAGTTTCCCAAAACCAAATGTGAAAAATTTACTGGTTCATTCTTCCCTTCTAGCCGCGTCACATTATACTTCATATGTTGTTCTCTTAATAATTTAATATGATTCTGACAGTTGTTATATGACAACCATAAATGTGACCAGTTGGTAGAAAAATATCCATTTACTTTCGCAGACCATTCCTTGCTAAAAATTAAGCCATAAGCCTTGGGTATATCTGCTACCATAATGTCTATAAATTGCCACACTCTTTCATCTACAACTAATCGTATCAATACATCATTCATTTATCCCACTACCTTCACCGTTGTTCTATCCAATTGTATGATTTTACCTATAGAAGGTGTGGGTTTCCCATTTATCCTTTTACAAAGTGAAAGAGGCATAACATTTGCAGCTGCTCCAGATTCTACTAGACAATTGTGCACATTATGATTAAAAATCTCGAAAGAAAGTAAAAATGGTAATGTTATGGATTTGGATTTCCTCCTACACTTGCTTCACTGATCTCTTCCTTAGACTGAATATCATCTTGGGGTTTATTTACAGATGCAGTAAAGGCTTCCAAGAGCTTCTTTCTCTGTTGTGATAAATTACACATTTCGAACAAAGAAATATTTTCCTTAGTCTTCTTGATATCCTCTATTATATCATAGCCCATCTCACACTCCGTTGAACTTTTCTTGATACTTTCTACCTTATTTTATTTAGCCTTCACAATTTTACTGATTGCGGGGGCATTCTTCCTTGTTATGACCAAATCAGGTACATGTGGATTTTGAGTATTATTTATGATTTTCTTCATATTCTCTTGAATTTTCTTAATCTTGGGTAGTAATGTACTATCCTCAATCAGTGGACCCTTGCTTCTTGTTGGGATTGTCCACTGATTGAGGATAGTACATTACTACCCAGCATCGGTGCTCAATCCCACAAAACCATGGCGGTTTCCTCTGGTGCCTCCTCTGGTCCATGAGCCTTTTCCTCTTCGACCACAGTTTCTGTTAATTTAGAATCCAACAAATGATTCATAACCAAAGTCATGGAGTTAATCCACTGTGGTTAGTTCCTTTCAGAGTGAGGCTATTGGTGAAATGTACACAAATTTTCCATTCCAACTTTAGTTAAATTCATAGTAGATGGACTATGTGTGGGTGGTTGGGATGGACCACTTTCATCTCCTCTTGTAATATGGCTTGAATTGTTTCTTGGCTTCCTTTTCTTTCTCCATGTCAACAATTTTGTTGGATAATTTATGTACTATTTTGACTACACTTTATAATTCACGGGAATGTTCATCCTTGGGCCTCATCAACAACAAAGGTTTCTTTCTACCAAAACTTTTTATTTCTGGTTTTGTAGAGTATTTGTTTATAATTTCAAGCTCAACTTCTATTTATACAACTTCCTCATAAGTTTCCACCAAGGAAGGATTTATTGATATTTTAACAAACATTTTTATGTAGGGGCCAAGTGCTGAAGTGTAATATTCAATTAAAGTCTCTTCAGTAAGATTTATGGCTGCACTGAATTTTTTTAAATGTGCAACAAATCTCTGACTAAAGTCTTGCACTTTCTCTTTATTTTCCTTCCTTAGAGCAAGTAATTCCTTCATCAAGGCAATAGTAGGTCTTTGGCTACCAAACTTGTTCTTAAAAAATATTTGAAAAGTATTCCAGTCGGTGATTGATTTTGCCTATAAGCCAAAATACCATGATGCTGATTTACCTTTAAGAGTGTGCGGAAATAGTCTGCATACTACATCTTCATAATCTACCACCAAACCTTCTAAGGCCAAGAAAAAACTATGTAGGTGATCATCTACATGAATTCCTTTTCCTGGGTCAAATTTAGGTAATGACTTTTCAGTACTATGAGGCAAAGCATGCAATGGAGGAGCTGGGCTAAGTGGTGTTCTAGCTCTCCAAGCTGGTACTGGTGGTGGATTAGGCTGATTTGCATTCGGATTGGGAGGTACATTTTCGGCTATGATTCGTGGAGGAGATCGAGGTGGGGAATGAAAAGGAGATTGAAAATGAGAACGAAGAGGTGAACAGTATGGATATTTAGGTCCTAATTGATTGATAGAGTGACCAAAATGTTGGTCATCACTCTATATGCTAGTTAGTTACAGCTAACATGTAGAATGCTCAATATAAATTGTCAATGCAGGGAAGTCTTTTTATTTCAAAGATAATTCACACAGTTTGTGCATAAACACTAAGTAGATGATTAATTGAATGAAGAATTAACTGTCCTACCTATCTTCATGGTCAAACTCCTCTCATGATTAATTGATCTAAATTACCTACTTAAGAATTTCAGAATTGAAATTACCCTCCTACAACTTCAATCCAACAACTAATGATTCTAGAAATAAATAACTACACTAATTTTGCAAGAAGTTAAATCCTAACATTACTAGACTATATGCAAAGCACACTTTACTAGTTTAATTCCACTAATCTAAGAATTGGAAGTAACAGGAATTGAACCAAACAACTCTTAGCTATAATCTGATTGAATTAGCAAACCTGAGAGAGACAAAAAATTAAAATATACTAGAGATGAGCTTTATTGTTATAGCTAACACACACTTGCATAATGGAAACTAACATACACAGTTGACTATCACACCACACTGCTGCAACTTAAGAGAAATGAAGATAGTAATTATCAAATAAAGCACAACGATTAACCATTACCGTTGCAGCTATTGAAAGGAATGCATTTACTATAATTTCCACACCACACATCAGAATAATCAACACATCTACTTAACTCGGCGATCTTTGTGGGAAGGCGAGCCCATCCTTCGAACAGAGACACCAAAACTAAAACAAATTGAAACACAGAAGTCTAAAGCATTAGGGGAACTTTGAGGTAAAAAATGGGCCTCAAAACAAAAAATGTACTATCAAAATCTACTTTAAAATAACCAAACACATTCTAAAGGATGACATCATCTATAATAGTTGAGGTGGCATTGGTTGAGTTAAGGATGCTTATTTGTCAAATTGTAAATGGTGAGTGAAAACTCATAATTAACTATATCAATATTGTAAGTAAAATACTCATTATGAAAGTAGTACTCATAAATTATTTGTGAATATAATATAAATATACTAAAGTACTCTGAAAGTACTTAGAAAGAAAAGTACTCTTTATATTTCAATATAAAATAAATTACAAATACCAAAAAGTAAATAGTGAATTCAAAACTAAGATTATGTAATTACTTTTTCAATATTTAAAATATACACGTCAAAATTTATTTAAAATGAAAATCATTTAACATCTTATAATAAAAACAACTTATTCTTACAAGAAAAACAATTTGATGATTAATAGTTTTTGTTTTTTAAATACTTACTATATATAATAATCTATTATAATTATTATTTAAATATAAAAAATATATTTATTTATTTTATAAAAATAAAATATTATATTATAATGAATTACTATATATATTCTTATCCTGTTGAATTTTAATACTAATACAATTGTTTTTTTAAATTTTCGTATTATTCAAGGTTCATATTTTACTATCAATTCTTAACTTTTGAAACATCTGCATCTATACCAACATAAATTAGACACGTACCAACATAAAACCTTAATGTATCAATTTGAATGAACTATTATATCATAATAAGATATTGTATTATTAAAATTTTTATTACATATAATAATAATGTTTATTACATATATTCTCATTTGCTTAATATTAACTCAACTTTTTCGTGGTAGAAATTTATGTACTATTCCTTCATCTCAATATTAACATTTTTTAAAATTTATTTAATGATGTTATTAATTATTACATAAATAAAAATATGTGATATACATAATATATATAATAAGAAACTATTAAAAATGAGTTTACATGTGTTTTTAAAGGTGTATCAAGGAGATGAAAAATAAATTTTAAAAATGTATTTTTTTAATTTATAGTTTTATATTTATATTTAAAAAAAAAATTACTTTTAATATATTTAAGAAATCACAATTTATTCATTTAAATTTAACTTTACGTTTAAAATTCAAAATTATAAATACATGGTTTAAAAACATATTTTGAGTATTGAAAAAGTAACTTATGTTTCAAATTTCAAAATTAATATATTTTATTTTATGAGTACATTACTTTATAAGAACATTCATCATATTATATTCAAAAGTAATTTATGTACTCAAAAGTACTTTACTTTTAGTGATATCAAAGATGATTTTTTTATTGGTTTTATTTTAGACATCTTTTCAATTTAACTTAACCATAGTTACATTGGTTATAGTGTCAAAGATGAATTGTAAATATACCTTCCCCACAAAATGTCTAACTCATAATATTTTATTATATCTCTTATGAGGCCCATTTTAGACCTCAAAATTCTCCTAATGAATCCTGCTTCTTATATTAAAATGGTAAATGAAAGTACATCTCTCTGTCACAGCTTACACATATAATCCGATATCAACTAACCCTTGGCTCAGAATGTTTTTCCATATTTATACATGATCAATCATAACATTCACCCATTATATTGGGCATCCATGAAGATCTATGATCTTCAGGCTGCCCTGTTACAACAAGATGTACAACTGTGAGTGGAATTGAATGCGAGCAGAGAATATATGGAATCCTGTTGTGTGAGCCATCAGTGAATGAACAGAATCAATTTAAGGAAAACCACGTCTGTTGCAGCTAACCCTTAAGTAACGGTGCATTGTCACAGCTGAGTCTGTTGCAACTGAGCATGTTGCATAGATACATGGAATGGCAGCCTCTGTTTGCTTCCAGCGTGTGGGGCTACAACTTAACAAGTGATAACTAGTGTCGAAAGTTCATATTCACTTCAAATCACTCAGGCTAATACACCTGTACTTCTCAAAGATGGACTATCTTTATGAAATCATGATGTATTGGTAAAGTTCAAGAGACAAAGTTCTGATCATAAAAATAATAGGCATTAAAAAGATAAAAAAATAATTAATCATACCTATGAAGATTCAAGGCTCAATGTGAGAAAGTAACATCTGTCTCGTGCATGGAATGGGGTAGGAAAAGGCAAAAATGGTATAATAGGTGTGGTCAAAAAGGGGCGTTTCAGGACCCAACCTCTCCCCCCAACTATCTTGTTGCATGTCCTCATGCAACAACCTCAACTCAGTCTGAATCTGATGTTGAAATTGTACCTTATTCATGGAGAGATGAAAAATTGTAGGATAGTTCAAGTGGTTTCTTCCCATCTGGATATCCATTATGGGAAACCCAATATTTCCAACACTGATTTTCCTATGCCTTTGTCAATGAAAAATCATCCCTATAAGGCCTTGTTGGCCACCAAATAAGTGGAAACTTGAATTTAAGTCCTAACCAGTTAACTCCACTCTTCTTCATACAGTCAGCATATCCCTAGACCCTAGGGAGTGCCTGTTTAAAGTTCTTAAAGTAGTAAGGGTCCCTTCTCTTCAATGATGAAGGAGAATCCTGCCACCTATGCTTACTACCTTCCAAAGCTAAATGCCGCTGTCTGGTAATTTGGCTAACACAAGTGGAGATGACCTGCTATGGAAGCTCAACCAGCTGCTGAGTCTTGATGGGAGATTTAAGCCTCTATTCCTGAAGAGAAAGAAGAAGATGAGGAGATTAAGGTTCACTCCGAATCCAAATATTAAATTTAGCCTCATTCTGAGAAATTGTCTGGAAGGAACTCTCCCACTGCACATGATTTTTAACAAAAGAAGCAAAAGCCCTTATATGGACATCTCCTAAGTAAGGAGTAGGGTTCAAATGATGGTCCAGGGGATAAGCCATTTCATGCAAGTAAATTTCACACAACAGGTTCTGCTCAGTGAAGCTTCTTTCCATAAAGGTCTCCAAAAATTGGTCAAAGGATGCCACTTCATAAGGTCTCCCTTCCTTCAATTCTTTCAATATAAACCAAGTGAATTGTTCATACAAAAATACAGGATAAGAGGGAGATGGAGCTTTGGAGCTCATCAATTCCCGGGAGAGAGTGTACATTTGATATTTTTCCTTCTGCATGGACTTGAATTTCTTCAACTCTTTATGTACTTCTTCACAACGAAACCTCTTGAATGTTAACTCTTCTGCCTTTCTTTCCCTTAATTCCTTTGTAGTCTTTTTATGCTCAACAAGGGGAATAATTCCTTCCTAATACATGTCCCCCTGCCACTTCCATTTATTTACTTCTATTTTCAACAGCAAGAGTTCTTCTATCGGTCCTTGCATCCTTCCATCTACTGCATCCTTCTCCTCGTCAGAGTCTAAATCGACAANGTCCACCTGCCACTTCCATTTATTTACTTCTATTTTCAACAGCAAGAGTTCTTCTATCGGTCCTTGCATCCTTCCATCTACTGCATCCTTCTCCTCGTCAGAGTCTAAATCGACAAAGTTCTGGGAAAATTGAGTCCATACCTTATTACCCAATGTCTCAGCCTTATAATTATGAATTGGAAGTGTGACAGCTTCCTCTTCTACTAGTCTTCCAACCACATTTGCATGTATGGGTATTTCTGCAGTCAATTCTGGGGATGTTGGTTCTTGTGTAACAACATCCTCCTCCTGAAACCCATTTCTATCAACTTCAACGTCCTTTTGTGAATATGTTGGTTCTTATGTGACAACATCTTCTTGATTTTTAGTCTTAGTATCTTCTTGAGTCTCAGTTGTGGCTTTGACAGGGAGCTGCAAGGGTGTTGGTTCTTGTGTAGCAGCTTCCCTTCCTTCTAGTTCTTTAGGTTGTTGAGGTCATTCTTCAGTCACTTCCACATCCCATGAAAGATGAGATCGGTCCCCAAATACTTTAGTGTCCCCTGATGGATAGGAATAAATTTGTTCATCTTCCTCTAGCTCCAAATCAGGGATTATGTCCACCTAAGGGTCAACTGTTCCAAACTGAATGGGTGTCTTAGCAAGAATTTCTGAGGATGTTGGTTCTTGTGTGACAACATCCTAGTCAGCTTCAACATTTTCCTATTGCTGAGGTTCTTCCTCCACTATTTCTATGTCCTGAGATTGTTCTGGGGTCATAGTAAAAACACCTAAGTTCAGATTAGGGATTGTCTCAACCTCTGGATCACCTATTTCCATTTCAATAGCAGCATCCACAAAAATTTCTAAGGATGTTGGTTCTTGTGTAACAACACCCTGTGGCTGAGACAGTAATTGCTCATGTTCCCTTAGTTCTATGATGGGGACCATTTCCACTTCTGGTTCATCTGTGACCCCTCAATTTCACCGTAGATGTTTCTTTCTCTTTTCCAACTTCCTGTGCAAGTTTTTGTGCCACAAATACACGCAGTGTGACTTTGTATCCTAATTGATTAAAAATTTCTCTACACTAAGGGAAAACTACCTTTTCCACTTCTTCACCTTCCTCTACAGGAGGTGATCCTTCCAACTGATCTTCAGCTTCTACTAATGTGTGCAGCCTCCTTCCACCTATTTCCTACATGCCTCCTTCCAAATTTCTAATTCCTTTCAGAGCGCTTGCATGTCCTCCTTTAGCAGACTATTTTCATATAAAAGTCCCTCAATTTGAGGTTCTTGTGGGAAATATTTGTCCTGGGTCTCAAGGTGGGGAATTTAATAATTGATTCAATGTTTTCCCACCTTTCCCTAATGCTATGACAAATATGGTTCTCTTTCTCTTCACTAGTCATGATGCCTGTACTTCTTCTTTTGATATTGTTTTCTTCCTCTGCGGTACATGGGTTTCTAATTCTCCAATTGATGTAGAAGGGACATTTCCTTTCTCGGTGGACTCCCTTGCCTCTGCCATATCAGTTTCTTCCTTGATTAAGGTTCCTTCCCATTCAGGAGAAGATTCAATAGTGAGGATCTCTGCATCACCTTCTATCATAATAGCTCCCATAGCATCAACTTCTACTATCACAAAATTCAATGTTGCTCCAGTTTCAGCTTCTGCTGCTAGAGCTTCCACATTCTCTGTTCTCTCCATAGGGTTTGATGTTGTTGCAGCCTCTCCCTATTCTTTTGCTTGATCAATTCGGTTTTGTTCTAAGACTGCCTCATCTTCCCCTTAGCTGAATTGGAGGAACTCCGGTCCTCTTCCTCTACTTCCACTACCCCAACTGTGCATGTGCCTCTTCCTCCTCTTCTATTAGGACACCACGCAAGGGTATAGGTGCCTAAATTATCTGAGGCTGACTAGTAAATTTTTTCCAGGTTTGGTTTTGCTGTGCTAAGGTCCTTATGATAAGTAGTTTAATTAGGCCATGATTGGTGAGAGAAGAGTAAGGGCGTCGGGCTGATCTTACAAACCTCACCATATGATGTAGGTATTTAAATAAATAAAATGGGATATTGAGTAAATCCCTATGGCATAAATGAGATAGTAGAGGGAACTCAGAGAAATACACAATTTGATACATACCTTCACATGTAATGTACTTCTTCAAGAAAACCACCACTTCATTCCAAGGGTGATGCAGTGATTGTAATGCTATCCCTCGCTTTGCTTGGCGGACCTGTTCACCGGCTACCAGAAACTCCTGCATTGCAGCCGCATTGTGGGTTCTTCTTCCAAAACAGGTTCTTCCTTCGTGAGGAAGACCAATAACCTCAGCCACAATCTCCTCAGTAACGTATATATATAGAATAGGTCTCTGTCAAATTTAGAGCAAACGAAAGTCATTTCTCGATGAAAACCATTTAAGCGCTGAAATAACTCAGTCTAGACCGATGACCGCTGCTTCGAAAATGGCAAAAACCTCTGCATTTCTTCGTAGGGCCTCCGTATTTATAGGTTCGTGTCGGGATGGGATACCCATATTGTCTCTCTGTCTAGATTCTGGCATCATCTTAACAAATTATAGACCCAAAAATGGAAGTTATAGCACATGAACATGCATGAACAACCAAGGTTGGAGTTGGATAAATTAGGAAAGTTAAGATAGTCGTAAGAAGGGAATAATTGATAAGATTTGGTCCCAAATTAGGAAAAAGATGATGGTCGAATGGTAAGTTTAAGTACCAGATAAATTGTGCGGATTGACAGTTAAATGAGTATGTTTCTAATGATGGGTAGAAAAAGGAAAAGCATGATTAATTTTGTCAAATCCAATAAATGCCTAATCATGTAAATGATTGGACCCTGTACCTTAGTAATTATGAGATGAACCGTGACCTTCGATAATAATGCAGCGTTTCATTGTAGCCATCAAATTAAACATTATTGCACGCGTGCTATTATGATCTTACCCTCGGTGAATCAAGAAATGTCTTTTCAACCTTGGCGGAAACATAATTGAAGCTGTAAGGTGAGTCAGAATTCGACAAAGTCACGGACAACAACATTGGTGGCCAAATATGGAGGAGTCGCAACTATGAAGATAAGGAAATCAGTGAAAACTTAGCACCAGTGCAGCTGCGAAGATAGAAAGATTGGAAAAACTTAGCGGCATCGCAGCTGCGGAGATAGGAGAAATCGACGAAAATTGGCAGAGTCGCATCTGCGAAAGACAGGGAAATATGTGGAATTTAGCAGACCCACAGCTGCGAGAGATAGAGAAATCTGTGGAATTTGGTGGATTCACAGCTGTGAAAGATAGGGAAATATGTGGGATTTAGCGGAGTTGCAGCTGCGAGCAATAGGAAAATGGTCAAAACTTTTACGGAGTCGCAGTTGTGAAAACAGGAAAAATAGGTAGATTTGAATGGAGTTGAAGCTACGAGAAATAGGGAAATGGCATACTTTAATGGATTCACAGCTACGAGAAACAAAAAATGGGCATATTTGAATGGAGTGGCAGCTATGAAAACCGGAAAATGGCTGAATTTGAACAGAGTTGCAGCTGTGAAAAATTTTCATTATTCTTAAAAAAAAATTCAAGAAGCTATTCTAGTACAGGAACATGAATTAAGTCGCTCACAGTCGTTAGGACCCGTCATGACCATTGCTAATTAAGTAAGTTCATGCACAGATTCTTCAAAGAAAACCAATCAAGCATAAAGGAAAGTAGAATAAAAATAAATCTAATCATGAATTTATTTATATACAAATTCATGTGTGGAAATCACAGTATCCTTTTAAAGATTGACAGGGACAGAGAAAAATTCTTGTCCTTGCTTTAGCTGGTATTCTGGATCAGCTGCAACCTGCAAAATAAATGCATCCCTTGTGATTGGTTTGTGATACAGTCATAGCCTATGCCCATTAGAAAATAATGGCGTACAATATTCATCAATAGTGACCAGGTTATTAATCTTGTATATTGATCTAGGAACAAAGAATCAATCTCATCAAAGATTAATCAACAAATAACTCATGAAATGGTGTAATCGGTCTACAAGAATAGTAGTTGCTCTGTATTCACATAAAGAATGAATGATTACAATACTACAGGCATGAATGAATAAGCAATTCAAATCCTCAAGGAGGTCATTCGAATTGAATGAGTGAGTCTAGCTTAACTGACTATAAGCCATGGTTCACACTCAGTTAACCACTGATCAAAACAATAATTGACTCAACTAACCCTAACTGAAGTCGAAGTGCAATAAATGATTGAGTCTTAACTGAAAGAGATCAGACACATGTCACAACTCACCAACCATTAAGAGGTAGTGCTACACTGACTCCAATGAACCTTGATGAGGTTAAATGAAGTTGAACTGCACATCAGAAATTGGTGAAGGCACCCCTGTTGACTCCAGTTCATTAAATAATCATTAAATAATATATTTAATGAGAGGAGGCATTTTAACTGACTTGTTTAATTGATTGTAACCACCAGTTAGCAATTAGGTGCATTAATATCACTTAGATCACCCCCAGAGTGCTCCAGTTAGCCTCCCTGAATGTAGGAGAAGGTTAAGTTAGCCTCCTTGACTAAAGGTAGGCATGGGTGAGACTGGATGATGACATTTAATGCTCCATTGATGTCAATTAATGTCAATAATACTTAGGATAATGGTTTAACTAGGCCAATTTTACCAAAAAGAGTGTGTATGGTGGTAAATGTCTCCAACACCCACCCTTAAGCTATACTCAGGAAGAGTTAGAAAACATAAATGCATAAAAATGCTAGGGCCCAACAACAAAGGCCATAGATCACCCTGTACAATAAAGTAACTGCTTTAAATATAACCAATGAAACGGGGAAAACCTCATGGGAAAAATACCCCCCCTCAAACTAAGCAGTAAATCAAGAATTGGTTCTTCTATGCAGCAGTATCTTGAGACTGTGCATGTGAACCTGTTGCAGCTGCAACAAATTCCAAAAATTCCAAAAATTTTAGGACCCTCCTTTGCTTGGATTAGTTCTTTGTCCTTGAGTTAATTCAATGATGTTCCAAAAATAATTTCTAAATGCTTGGATTGAGCTACCAATTGTTTTTGATTCCTCCTCTGATGCTTGAAGCAATCTAATGTTTGATCAGACTTTATTGCTGCCTTTGAATGCATGTTCAGCATGTTCGAATCAGAATTTTGTTTGGTTAAAGCTTCCGCCGTTGCGGAAAAATAGCGAGTCTTGACTTCGACTTCCTTCTCGATTTGTTTGTTTTCACATCGGCTGCTTTTATGTTTTGGCATCGAAACTTGTATCACTTCTTCTCCCAACGTTGCGGACGGCAGATCGCAATCTCCCCCGATCACTATTTGGTTTTTCTCCCGCCTCATTATTTTTTCCGATCACGTGAGTCATGGGCTTCTGCCATTGCGGCCACGGAAAGTTTTACGGTTTCTGGATGTCTAAGTTGTTTGAATCCTGCCAGCTTTCTATTTGAGCATAAGAAGACCGTCTATCCTCCTTTTCCCTTCAGGTTAGGAAGCTACAAGTTTACCAGAGTGAAAAATGCTGATGAATTTGTGGAAGAGCTGGAAAAGTTTCATTTTGGAGAAATTCCCTTCCATAGAAATGATACTCATGGTAAAGTAGCTGAGCATTGCAAAGCAAACAACATGCATTTTGAGTATGCCCACCATTGGGATCAGGAAGAATCCATATTCTGAGATGCATTAAACATGACAACCCTGAGAAGAAGGTTCAAGAAGAAGATCACCACCAAAGGTGGGAAGGGAGATGAACAAGAAAAGGCTGAGGAAGAAGCAAAGAGAATAAATGAGGAAGCCCAGAGGTTGGCACAAGAAGCTGCAGGGTGGCTACACATAGAAGGAGAAGAAAAAAGGAAAGCTATGCAAGAGGCAGCTAGGAAGGCAGAAGAAGATGAAAAGAAATAAGAAGAAGAAAAGAAAAAGAAGCTGGATGAGGAGCTCCAAAATCAAGAAGCTGAAAGGCTAAAGCTGACACAGACAGAGCAGTTAGCTTCTGAAATAGCTGCAGGGCAGACCCAGGACGTGGAGAACCCTGAGGTTCAGGACCCAAAAGTACCTACTGCCAGCACACCCATGGTCCCCACACTCAAGCTGGTCCCCTTTGTACATAAGGTGGGTGAAGAAATCCCTGATTTCAACACTATTTATTATGATAGGTAAATAGAGAGAATAGTGAAGAGAACAGAAAGAAAAATTGAAACGGGAGATATGCCAGGGAAAATGATATCAGATACGCATGTTATGTTGGAAATAGACCAAGACCCAAGATTCACCATCAGAGCTAGAACAACACTGATTCAAGCTTCGGAGGATAATGTGGGCAGGATTATGACAGACTTGGAGCTATCTAAGAAATCCTCTGCTCAATTGAAAGACACCTTGAGGAAAGAGAGAGAGGAAGGAAATAGGTTGAAGCGGATGTATGAAGACATGCAAAGGGAGATAAAGGATTCTAAGGCTGAATTGCAGGCCCTCCAAGTAGAAAGACAGGTCAGAGAAACAACACAAGAATCCCTGGAAAAAGTATAGAAAGAATATCAAGAGCTGAAGATAGAAAAGGAACGGCTACAGGAGAAGGTAGAAGAGCTAGAAGAGCAGCAAAAGATTATCTTGTAGGACAGTGAGATGCACTCCCAAGAACAGAAAGAGAAACATCAAGAGAATATTTCTTCTTTGACAACTGCTCTGGAGGAAGCAAGGGAGCAGCAGGTTAACCTCCAACCATTCAAAGAGCATATCTTGGCCCAGAAGGCTAAGATGTTGCAGCTACAGACTGCTATAGAAGGAGAAAGGTGCAAGGTGCTGCAAGTAGATAGCAGATTGGAGGAAATCCTGGAGACCTCCTCTTACTTTGTAGATCGATCTCAGGACGTCCTTGAAGTCCTGACTGCAAGAATGGCAAGGCTAGAAAACAAGGAAGAAACTCCAGCAGAACTGCCATCAAAGGATACACAGGCCCTCAAGCGGGATTATGACTTGCTGGAATTTGTTATAAATACCGTGGATGATTTCAAACATTCAGTTAAGAAGACGAAAGGAGCATGCACCAAGTTTTTCAGAAGGCTTCTCATTACCTACAACCGGTGCCAGATAGAGGCCGAGCAGAGGCTTGAGGCTTTCCCGGATCACAACGACTTTGTGCAGCTATTGCAGAGGAGATACCAGGAGGAGGAAGCTAAAGTACAACATATTAAAGCCCTGGATGATCAGATCTTAAGGAGCAAAGTAGATCATTCAGCTATCAATGTGCAGCTTCTGGAAGATCAGCTTCGATTGAGTGCAGCCAGGATTGAGGCTATAAAAAGCAAGATGCTAAGTTTGAGATAAATATTCAGTTTTTGGAACCTTTTGCCTTTGAAGGCATTGCCTCTGAAGCTTTGGCATGGAAGAAATTTCTAGATGCCCAAGTGGGACCCTCCTCGTAAAGGATTGGTCACTTTTTGTAATATGAACATTTTGTAAAAAACATTTGAGAAAAGTCAAGCGTTGGGAAACGAAGAGTTGGGAATCCCAAAGGTTACTTTGGGCAACCCAACCGTCTCACCCTTTTGTATAAATGTAGAAAGCTTAGAAGGGATAAAGGGATTTTTCCCAGTTAGACATGAAAAGCTATATTGTAAGAAGAACTATTTCTCTTTGCAATAAAGAAGTATTGTTTGCCTTTTGGAGGAAGATTGGTGGCACTTTCAAATGTTATGCTATGGATGGCTGAAAGATGAACTATTTTGTTTTTCCATCTTTTTGTCCATTAACCATGAGATCGTTCTAACTCTCAGAACCTATGTTCTTGTTTAAATGATTTCTGGTTTATTTTGTGGAATTACCACCATGAGTAATGTATGTTGTTCATAAAACAATTAGCTATCTGATTGTTGAAATATCTTTAATCGTTCATGTGTTGTAGGAAGAAATATCAGCTATCTGTAATTTCTCTTTGTGATACATGCACAATTCACATTACTCACAAATAAGTAGCCTAAGACGAGAGGTAAGAACCTGCACATCACATTGTGAATACTCCTTGCATCCTTATCACCCTGCATGGTTAATTAGGCATCTGCATATCATATTTAAGTCAAAAAATACAAAAATATACACGATGGACCGGGCCGCAACCGGTAAAGCCTTTGTTTTTTGTTACTTTGACCTACGGTAGCCGGACCGCAAACCGGACAGATTCCCCATACCAAACAGTCACGGGCTAGTTGGGAACGTGGACTGGGGAGAATCCCTTTCTATTGTTGCCTGCGAATTTCCAAGCCTCAACAGTTCTGGCGCTAGAAGGAGGGACGCCAGTGCATGGCTGGCCGTGGAAACTTATTTTTCCCAAGATTACCCCACCAACAGATGTTTGAAGCTTGTAACCTGACCCAAGTACTTACAGGTTTCGGTTATACCTTTGAAGTAAGAAATCATGTTCTCATCCCACGTTGCTCTTTACTCAGACTTTGTTCCTTTACCTATGCTCATGGCTGCTGTAATTGTGAATCAGCCCAACCCATTGCCTGCTTGGAAAGCTAGAACCCCTTTGAACCTCACACCTCCGTTGCATAACCTACCTCAAGCTTTTGATAAGCTGCTACCTAAGTTTGACCCCAAGGAAAGGATTGCTGTAGATGACCACTTGCAGAGTTTCTATTTTGTAGTAGAAGGGTTAAGGGCTGGGGAGTACGAAGATGTTGTCTGTAAATTGTTCCCTCACACCCTTAAAGGGGAAACAACATCCCGGTATTTCAGTTTGTCTGCTAACTCTATTCCTGATTGGGACACCTTTGAAAAGACTTTCAGAAGTAAGTACTCAACCCAAAAAACACATGCCTCATTGATGAAAGGTCTTGGTTTGTTAAGAAAAGAGAAAAATGAGAAGGTACATAGTTTCACTCAAATATTTTCAACATATCTAAAAAACTTTTCTGAAGATGACAAACCCTCAGACAAGATCTTAATTGAGTATTATACTTCTTCCCTAGGACCTGAGTTGGATATGTTCGCTAAAATGAAAGCCAAACCTACGTTGGTAGAGACTTATGAAGAAGCAGAAAGGGTGGAGGCTGAAAAGGAAAGTATAGAAGACTATTCAGAACAACTGAGAGAAAACACTATCGAGAGAAGAGCCTTATTGCTGTCTAAACCTCAATATGAACAATCATATGATTATAAGGGAATGCTGAAAATGATGCAGAATCTATCCAACAGAATAATAGATCTGGAGAAAGGGAGGGAAACTCAAAAAACTTACAAACCATACTATCCAAAAAAAGAGCATAGCAACCAATGGAAAATCCCTCCCCCAAATTTAGCCTCAATGAATATAACATAAGTGGGAGGAGACAATTTCTGCACTTTTCACCAACAACCTCATTCAAAAAAGAAGTGCCCTCAATGGTTGAAATCGATAACATTGGTGATGAATAAGCTGTTGGACTCTAAATTGACTAAGGATAGTGGTAAGGAAGAAGAGAAAAACCAGACCATAGCGAAAGAAGATGATGATACCCTGTTCTTATGGAATGGTAGCTCGCTGTTTGACACTGAAGAGAGCGCTCTCAAAACTGAATTCCCATCTACAGCAACAAAGGACATGGATTTAACAATTTCGAAGATCAAAAGATTGCGAAATAATGTCAAGAGACAAGCAGATGTCAGTAATAAAGATAAACCATCTGAAGCCACTACCCTCAACCAGGAGGCAGAACCAAGCAATTAGACTGTCAAACCTGTGGAAGATGTTGAGGAAGGAAGCACTGAAAAAGTTAAGGAAGTTAAAGAGGAGATACCCACCGAAAACCAACCTGTGGAAGAAAAGATCGAATCAACTGGGGAAAGGAAAACTAGCACCCCACCTTTCCTTTTAACTCTGGAAATTTTGAACCATAAGGTGCATAATTGTCTGGTGGACTCTGGATCATCGGTGAATGCTATGCCTCTTGCAATCTGTAAAAGAATTAATGGGAAACCAAAACCTACTGGTTGGGATGTCACTCAACTAGACAAGACTAGTGTCAAGGTAGTGGGGGAGATGAAGAATATTTTGATTTGATTGTCTACGAATAAAAAGATATGTCAATACCTTGATATTGTAGTAGCAGACATACCTGATGGCTATGGATTGATCTTGAATCGAGATTGATCAGCACGACTAGATGGGTACTTTGCTTCCGACTGGTCACACTTGTGGCTGCCTCAGAAGGGGATCCCAAACCTGATTAAGATTTTAAGAGAGTCCTACATGAAGCACAATGTTAATGGGCTAGGAGAGGGAAATGAATCTGTTGATTCTGACTTGGGAAACTATCTGACTGAGCTTAAGCTAAGACACCCTACCTCAAGAAAGGCCAGTCCTAGAATTGACACTCAGCCTGATCTCCTTCAACTTCCTCAGGCTGAAAGGTATGAATGTAGGATATTATACATGTGTTCAATTGCAAAAATAGCACAGCTAGATGATGGTTAGATATCTCATGTCTATAATCCATCCCACCCCCTAACTCCCTAAGATTAAAGATATTCAGGAGTGGGCAAAAAATTCTTTCTTTTGCTTTGTACATAAATAAATTGATTTGTTTGCTTTAATGCTTTGATTATTGATTTGAGGTTGTTCTATTTTAATTTATAGCTTTGATGATTTCTTTTATTTTCACCGCTTTGTTAGTAGTTCTGTTGATTTTGAATAAAGAGGAAAAATTTTGGTTGCAATGGAAACATCAGGGTTCTTTATTAACTGAAATATTGAGCAAAAGATTGTGCTTTGAAACATAGAATGTCTTCTAGTAGTAGTGTTCATAACTGGCCATGCATTCATTGAAGTCTTACTTAGCCCCTGTAAATAACTCAGAAGTAAAGAGGTCTGGAATACTATTCCGAGGCTCCATCCATTTCACATCTTAAATATCCAAGGGGGTGACAGCGAAAGACCCACGGAAAGGAAGCAAGGTAAACAGTATATCATATATAAATGATCCCATGCCATAATTTCAGAAAAGCTAAAAGCTATCAAGAGTCAAAACTCCTTAAAGAAACAAGACATATCAAAGCAAAGTATCAAAAGCATGAATTTCAAATTGCCGAAAGTTCCTCTCTGTTCATGAGATGAAACACCAATTCTTCTCTCACACAAAAGGGTACTATGGGATAGAGGATCCTGAATACAATTTAGAAAGAAAGGCAAATGGAGGACTCACAAGAACTAAAGTTCTAATGGCACAAAAGTGCAATTGGCATGGGAATGAGGAACAAAAGGATAATGTTGTCTACCATCTGTTACAATCCTGTGGCGTCCAAGCATGAAACTACCTAAGGACAGGTAAAAAAAACCTCATTTATTAGGCCTCAAAATAGTCATTCAGACTTGCAATGTTTCTGATGTTACCATTTCCCAAAGAATGGACTACTTCTCAATGGTTTAAATGCTTAAATTGGCCAGCCTAGGGATACAAACATCTAGAAGATTTCAACTTTTATTCAGACGGTCTTGCACTATGAAGGGGTTAATTCAGAAATATGGGGTTCACCAGGTAGTCGCCAATTGTTGCAGCTGCAACAAATTCCCAAAATTCCAAAAAATGTTAGGACCCTCCTTTGCTTAGATTAGTTCTTTGTCCTTGAGTTAATTCAATGATGTTCCAAAAAGAATTTCTAAATGCTTGGATTGAGCTACCAATTGTTTTTGATTCCTCCTCTGATGCTTGAAGAAATCTAATGTTTGATCAAACTTTATCGCTTCCTTTGGATGCATATTCAGCATGTTCGAATCAGAATTTTGTTTGGTTAAAGCTTCCGCCGTTGCGGAAAAATAACGAGTCTTGACTTTGACTTCCTTCCCGATTTGTTTGTTTTCACATCGGCTGCTTTTGTGTTTTGGCATCGGAACTTGTATCACTTCTTCTCCCGCCATTGCGGATGGTAGATCGCAATCTCTCCCGATCACTATTTGGTTTTGCTCCCGGCTCGTTGTTTTTTCCGATCCCGTGAGTCATGGGCTTCCGCCATTGCGGGCGCGGAAAGTTTTATGGTTTCCGGATGTCTAAGTCATTTGAATCCTGCCGTTGTGGAAGGCCACATCTTTTGTGGCTCCGCCGTTGTGGCTTCCAAAGCTCTAAACTCTTCGAGCCTTTAGTGTTGTTGCTTCTAACTTAAGTCCCGACGTTGCGGACGATGGTACGCTTTACGGTTCCGCCGTTGTGGAAGAGAGAAGCACTAGCCTTTCCGATGTGTAGTCGTTTTGCTTATGATTCATACTTTACCCATTGCGGATGGATTTATCCTTTGCGGCTCCGACGTTGTGGCTCTCGTTTCACTATTATTAGTCTCCCGAGGTTCCGATATGCATGTCTCCTCGGATGGCTTAGCACTTTGGCCCTCCGCCGTTGCGGAAGGAAGTTTGCTTTCAGCTTCCGATCCAAAAGTGGTCCACCATCCGATATGTTACCCGCCACGAGAGTTTGACCGTATGTATATATGTGAGGTCAGGAGGCACGTTAGACTATTCTATTGTTATTCTTTAACTGCCGTGCTCTGTCACTATCATGCTGTCGATCGCTTGAGCTTGTTCGGACCCTATTCCTGGTACCCGCATCTAGGTGGCAACTGTAGAAGCTTGACCATCTTCATCCCACCATACACGCTGGATACACATCAGTTCCAGGTAGGCTTCTATTGCCTTTCCCCGTTCCATTGAACATTTGGTGGTTTTGGTTTTCCACGGTTAGGTGTTGCGGCTGTTTCTTTCCCCATAATTGCATGTATATATTTTGGTTCTTGGTGGTATTGCTGTCCGTGGGGAGGGGAATTTTGACCGGCATAGTAGTTTTTCCCCACCGCCGTTGTCGTGCGACCCTGCGCGTAGAGGATGAGGGGGTTTGGTGCGAATGGACGTTATGCTGTCTACACCAAACCGCCCTGTATGATAATGTTGTGGGTTGGAATAGGTTTGCTGTGACCTTTTACTTTAGGTTTGGATGGTTGGTCCCGATTTTATGCTACCTGCATCTTTTAAACCCCAGCGGTTTTCACCTACCCGATTTCGCTCGACCCCGTTCGAGCTCAGCGTCAAATTCCTAGCCGAATGAAGGGATGTGCCACTGCTCTTAGTTTATTGACCATAAGTGCGTGAGCACGACGCCATTGAAGAAACCTGCGTAACTACTATTGTCTTTCCTGCGCAGCAAGATGACCATGGCGCGCGCAGAGAGCCGAATTTTGTTGCATATTAATGTAGATTTATTTTCGTCTTGAATGTGGTTGATAAAATTGTTTAATATCCTACATCAGTGGTGGCTTGCGCATTTTACCGCATATAACTATTTTCCACCATGCTAGAAATAGACAAAGTCACTGAACACTACACATTGTGTTTCAATAGTTCTTTTAGTTAGGCCATTTCAGTTTGTATACATGCATATATTTGCTTCATTGACTGATTGCTATCATGTTAAACATAAAAGAAATGACACACTGCACACTGATGTATATAAGTTTGTCACTCAGCCAAAATGGCTTAATGTTTACAATGTTGTGTGTGGTAGGAAGATTTCGAATCCACAATGTCAAAGAGGCAAAAGAAGAAGGCCTCGGTGGTCGAGGAAGAGCCCGAAGTAGAAACTGTTACCAAAACGAAATATATATATGAGAACACTAAGTGTATTTCTGGTGTTGAACCCGAATACCAGTGGGGGGAAATATATAGACTGATCACACGCAGAGAGGTTCCTGACATGGGCTTAGAAGAAGAGTCCATATATGCCAACATAGAAAGATCTTCACTGATGAAGATCGCCACCAGACCAGAGTTGTTCCCGTGCTTTGAAGTAATCGGTTGGATTCTGCCCCAGGAAGATGTCACAACAATGATTCTGGAAAATGTTGAAAGACAGGGCTATGCTGCATATAGCCCTGGATATGTAGCGTTGGCTTACCGCCTGCCTGAAGCCCAAATATTTTTATCTGATGACTGGTTGAACAACATCAGAATGGACCTGGTAGAGACTCTTAAAAAGATGCTGTTGCAGGGAAAACATTACAGATACAGAATGACGGGTGATTACGATATAGAAAGCTTAAGGCCCCCCTATAGGTTCATAGCTTTAATGCTGAACAGGATTTTTGGGAGAACCCATGGTAGGTTCTTCAAGTTAGAGTGGATACCCATCATTTTTCATGTTGCAACCCAGGGGACAATTTTCAACTGGGCTAGCCTTGTATCAAATAGTCTTTCAGCTTGCTTGGCCTTAGCTTTGGGAGGAGTGGCCCAAAAGAGGTCGGAATTCTATATAAGTTCCATACTCATCGATTGCATATTGTGTAATCAGCCTTTCCCCGGACTCAGGTGCATCTGGGATAGGGAAAGAATGCCTATATATGCTGCCTATAAACCACTGTGGGAACACAAATATCATAGCCATTATCAAGAAGTATGTGAACACTTTATCATGCCCTTATACACACTCATTTTCCTGAAGGAGTGTGATTGTATGTCAGAGGAGGCACTGCAAGTAATAGAGGAGTATGTAGACTACTATTTAACTGAAAATGGCATGTACTTCAGGATGTTTGGAGGTTTGAGAGAACCTTCTTTGCTGCCCTAATACGCAACTAATTACATTATTCACAAGGAGGCAGTCAGACAAGTATTCTTGGATGGCATAGGGAGCTTTCTGTTTGAGCATAAGAATACTACCTATCCTCCTTTTCCCTTTAGGTTAGGAAGCTATAAGTTTACCAGAGTGAAAAAGGCTGATGAATTTGTGGAAGAGATGGAAAAGTTCCATTTTGGAGAAATTCCCTTCCGTAGAAATGATACTCACGGTAAAGTAGCTGAGCATTGCAAAGAAAACAACGTGCATTTTGAGTATGCCCACCATTGGGATCGGGAAGAATCCATCTTCCGAGATGCAGTAAACATGACAACCCTGAGAAGAAGGTTCAAGAAGAAGATCACCACCAAAGGTGGGAAGGGAGATGAATAAGCAAAGGCTGAGGAAGAAGCAAAGAGAAGAAATGAGGAAGCCCAGAGGTTGGCACAAGAAGCTGCAGGGTGGCTACACATAGAAGAAGAAGAAAAAAGGAAATATGCACAAGAGACAGCTAGGAAGGCAGAAGAAGATGCAAAGAAAGAAGAAGAATAAAAGAAAAAGAAGCTGGATGAGGAGCTCCAAAAGCAAGAATCTGAAAGGCTAAAGCTGACATAGACAGAGCAGTCAGCTTCTGAAACAGCTGCAGGGCAGACCCAAGACATGGAGAACCCCGAGGTTCAGGACCCACAAGTACCTGCTGCCAGCACACCCATGGTCCCCACACTCAAGCCGGTCCCCTTTGTACAGAAGGTGGGTGAAGAAATCCCTGATTTCAACACTGTTTATTATGATAGGGCAACGAAGAGAATAGTGAAGAGAACAGAAAGAAAAATTGAAACGAGAGATATGCCAGGGAAAATGATATCAGATACGCCTGTTATTTTGGGAACAGAACAAGACCCAATATTCACCATCAGAGCCAGAGCAGCACTGATTCAAGCTTCAGAGGATAATGTGGGCAGGATTATGACAGACTTGGAGCTATCTAAGAAATCCTCTGCTCAATTGAAAGACACCTTGAGGAAAGAGAGAGAGGAAGGCATTAGGCTGAAGCAGAAGTATGAAGACATGCAGAGGGAGATAATGGATTCTAAGGCTGAATTGCAGGCCCTCCAAGTAGAAAGACAGGTCAGAGAAACAACACAAGAATCCCTGGAAAAATTACAGAAAGAATATCAAGAGCTGAAGATAGAAAAGGAACGGCTGCAGGAGAAGGTAGAAGAGCTAGAAGAGCAGCAAAATATTATCTTGCAGGCAAGTGAGATGCACTCCCAAGAACAGAAAGAGAAACATCAAGAGCTATTGGGCTATAGGGCAGACCCGGGTTTTATACCTTTAACTTCGCACCAACAAAAGACCCACAGTGTTGGCCTTTTCGGCAACAACCTGCGAACAGGCTGCAGTCTCACCCGAAACAGCTATGGGGTGCCACAGAACCAGATTTCTACAAGCAGAAGAGGGATATTACTGTACCTTTAGCTTTTAAACAGATTATAAATATAAACCACAGAGCTTAACATTCACTTATTTAGCTTCGTGGTTAGAGAAACAAACAGTGCCTTGCGCAACCCTTTACTGGGAATTCACAGCGAAGTTATTATCTAGCAGTGATATTTACTTATCAGATATATAGATATTAATGCATGAAAGAACACAATAGAAACAACACACAGAACCAAGACACAAGATATAACGTGATTCACCCCCAGTGTAGGGGTTACATCCAAAGAACTGAGTTTTATTCAACTTTCTATAAAAACCACAATTCTGATCTGCGCACTCAGCTGTAGATCCCTTCAAGTCCTGAAAGCCATGCACACAGCTGCAGGCCTCTGCACACACAGCTGCAGATTTCCTTAATCACCCAAAAACCCTCTGCGCACACAGCTGCAGAGGTTGTCCACGCACATAGCTGGGACTTAACCTTTTCTTACAAAATAGCCTTAGCTTCGCATCAATTCATCTTACACAAAAAGCCTAACCTGACTTATTTACAAGAGTGCCTATTTATACAGCACACTATTACAAAAACATGGGCTTAAACCATGGGCACCCTGAACCCTAAACCTTGGACTTAAACCATGGGTTTATTACAAAAAGAGGACTTTGACTCAACCCTAACACCCCTAAGACTATTTTGA
The DNA here is from genome assembly GCA_001517045.1 of Pseudotsuga menziesii. Lineage (NCBI taxonomy): Eukaryota > Viridiplantae > Streptophyta > Pinopsida > Pinales > Pinaceae > Pseudotsuga > Pseudotsuga menziesii. The sequence goes on from LPNX011184397.1 coordinate 51,555, forward strand.
TTCATAACTATGCTTACAAACTCTCATAACCCCGTGAAGTTACCCATCTTAAGGACTGTTAAGGTGCGCATCCCAACAGGCCCCTAAGACTCACCAGTGTCCCATCCCGAGACACTCTGCTGGTCTTCTGGCGGACGAAGTTTCTTTGCGAGGACGGTGAACTGAGTATTGAGACTGTGCATGATGTCATCAGCTGCTTTCTCCTTTTCCACCAACTCCTACAGTACTGCAGATGATACTTCGCTGGCCTTTTCTTGTGAGAATGCATCATATTCCTTCAGAATTTTGAACTAGCTATCCACAGCAGTACTTAATTCCAAAGCCTCACTGACAAGTGGCTGTATAGATTTTTCCAACTCTGTTACTTTCACCCTGCACGACTCAATTTCCTGCTGGAGTTCCTTGCTGCGCTTTACTTTGAGCATTTTCTCCATAGGCGGCAGAGTCTTAATTTCCGCTTTTACGGCATCCAACTCTGCCTGTCGCTGCTTGATGGTTTCTTGCAGCTGTCCTATTTCTGGATGTTCCTATAGGGTGGTCCAGGCCTCGACACTGTCTTCGAGAAGCTTTGCTGCGCTACCCATAATATCTGAAATTTTTGCTGCTGACGCCTCAATGTCTGCGCGGTGCTGTTCTTTGACCTCAGGGGGAGTTTCCGGAGGGATGCACAGTTGAAGCTCCATGATCTGAGTCCCATGTGCTGCTTTGAGCTTCTCAATTTCACTGCGAGACTACTGTGCATAGTCTTTCAGCCTGACTAATCTTTGTTCTGGCTCTTCCACCAGCTGTACGTCGAAGTCAAGAAGACTTCGACATGCCTCATCCAAAACTCGGACTAGTGCAATATGCTTATGTTCGGTGTCCCTCTTTCTCTGCTCTGCTGTCTCTAGTTGCGCTACGAAGCCCTGCTGCTGACTTATGGCATTTTCTAACTGCATCTGTGAATATTGGTCTCGTGCCTGGATTTCCTTCATAATTGCTAACTGACAGAGGTGTAGCTCTGTCATGGACATCTTAGTGTAATCTATTCCAACCTTCATGCTCATCTCCGCACGAGACGCTGCGTCAGTTATTATGAGGGCTGCACTTGACACTTGTCCTTTTTAATCTCTGGCTAGCCATTGCCTTAGGTCTGGCTGCGCACTTACTCGGGTGCTGCTGGCTGCAGTGCCAGTCACTGATTTCGCTGCTAAGTCCTTAAGCTCCGAGATGTGCTTTGCTACATCGGTGATGGCATCCAGATGCGCAGCTGCAAACTCTGACCATTGTTTAGTGAGAACTTTGGTGGACTTTGACAAAGCCTCATCAAGCTCCTCACTTGTCAAGCCGGGCAATTCATCGATATTCTTAGCCTTTGATGCCTTCGCTTTCTTTCACAACTGCGGTTTGTTTACTTCCTCTGCTTCTGGTGTCTTGTGCTTATGCTGCCTATTAGGGTCTGAGGTAGTTTTAACCGAGTCTTCTTCTTATTCTTCTTCATCTTCATTTCCACCATCTCCTCCCTGGTTGCTTTCATTCTACTACGACTCAGTTAGTTCGTCACTGTCTTTGGGGGGGTCTTGCTGCTGCGTGTGATTGGGGCTTGTGCCCATATCGGTGACAGGAGGGACAAGAATCTTAGGTTTTGTTCCTGCGTCTTTTAACCATTCTGTCGGCCACTGCTGTACTACCGCGAGGATGTCATCTTTAGTCACTACATATGGCAACTTAAACCATTGATGCCTCTTATCTGCGCAAGCCTGGATAAAAATATGGTGCATATCGGCCCTAAAATTGACCACTCCATCATACTGAGAGAACAACTCATTACTGAGCTGTGGGGTGTTTATAATCTCATACAAGATACTCATCATATAAAAGGAAAATACATAGTTTGTCATCTGTTGGTGGGTTTTATCCTGTGAAACCCACAACAATGCGTACCTGGCTGCACTAGGCATGTGTGCCGGTACAGCAGCAAACTGTGCTTCAGTAGGTTCTTGCCATCCTACCAGTGCGATGAGGACAATCAACCATGAGTAGTGGAAGGGCCTATCTTTCTCCTGCGCATTGCGAGCATATTCAAGGAATTCCTTCGCAAGATACGCTGCCCAGTTGTAGTTGTAGCCTTCGGCGTAGTTGATAGCAATTATGATGACCGAGGTAGGCACTTCAGTTGGTCTGCATTTCTGCATAATTTTTCATTTTAAGAGCTCAGCTGCGAAGCGAATGTTCTGCTCTTGAATCGCGGAAGTGTGATACCCGCGTTTCCCCTTCATTAGGACAAAGCGCTCCTTCATGCTTTGTGCGAGCTTCGTATCTTCGTGCTTTGAGGGAAATTCTGTCCCCGGATCAGGCCCTGCCATTGGTAAGCCTGTGATCCTATGAATGAGCTCACCATTAATAAGAATTTTCTTGTCGCCAATCCATAGGTATCCATCATGTACTAACACCAGCAGCTGCTTGACCACGATGGTGACCTATGTGCTGTGACCAAAATGGGGAACATTGAGCATCTTCAGCAAACCAACTAGATCCAAGCCAACAACCCACTGTTTTACTTCCAATAAGGTCACCCCAGTCTCTTGATATTTAACAAAGTGTAAGTATTGGGCTGGTGTGAACTGTGGAAAATTCCCACGATCATTCGTGTCGTGGTTGGCATACTTAAGCCGGTCTATTTTCCCTGTCATCGTTACGATTAGCTACACACCCGGGGGCAGCGAAGGGGTGCATATAGTGAACTTAGTGCTCCACCGGGGCGGTTTAACTCCTAGTCAAATAGGCTGAAGATATGGTGGCCACTGTGGGGCAATGTCCTCATCCCCTTCAAGTGGGATCTCTGCTGAGCTAGGAAGATTCATCCCAGGATCCTCCAATGTTTTCCCTGATTGCTTATGTCTGTCTTCATTCCACTTAGAACTAACTTCAGGCTTAAACTATTTCCTGAAAGATCGTGTCTGCATTGGCAGGGTCGGTGCTGGTAGAGTCTCTTCATGGGCTGTAGGCTTCGGTGGGGGGGCGAAAATGTTTTGCAGACCCATCTGTTCAAATTCTCTCAATAAGTCCTGGAGTTCACGATCAGCTAACATGGGTTCAATTGTGAAACTCAAGGAAATGTGGAATGCGATTTCCCCGTGCCCGGGTGTCTTCATATACAATCCATCAACCAAATCTACCATAAATGTACATTGAAGGTGCCAAATATGACAGAGATCCTGTTGCCACGGTGCTAGATTTTGACGGATATCATTAGGACAGGCAATTAAGGCAATTAAAGTACTGGCACCGCCAAATCGACAGTGTTCCAACGGTCGGCTTTTGGGCTGCAGCGCAGCCAGGTCTGCAGCTGCATCACAATAAGGACCATCGACACCATATTGACCTTCGGCACATCCTGACAAATTCTGCGACCAAGCTGTGAGCTTCGATCCCGTAGGTTGGTACTTGGTGATTTTTTTGTCACCAGACCTATTAGCATGCCGAGGCCCGACCTCCGTATACCAGTTCTCTGCTACAGGTGCCCGGATATGTACAAGCCTATGTGCCCGTCGAGGTACATGTTTCCATGCTTCGTAACAGTGCTCCAAGTGTTCCTGCAGTCCACTGTGCCCATTGAACTTGCTGCGCACCTCTTGGAGCTGAGCCACAAATCTTAGGCAAAGAGATTTCTGACAAGTTTCATAACTAGGAATATACTTTTTATGGTTATCCCTCCATCTTGCTGCAGTGGCACGAAATGCTGAATCCAGAGTCTCCAGTGTCTGTGAATCCGGTATCTATTTTGAGAATGTCGCACTAAACTCTTCTGGGTCTTTCGAACCATCAAAAACGGGTAAGGCTCTTGTAAGCCATCTGAGAGACTTGGTAATTCTGGCACATCTATGTCCATCGAGCTCATACAATCGGTTCTGCCAATTCTCTAAACCATCATCTGAGTCCGTCATACAGGATCTGTCACACTGCCAATCCATAATACCTTTAGCACTGGGGTCAATATAATCTTCTTCCTTCGTTGTGATGTTATAGATGTGCTCCAGAACATCCTGATCTTCATTTCTGAGTGGTTCTATGTATCTTGCTCCTTGTGAGGGAGCCAGTGGTACGATGACTCGCAACTCCTTCCCTTCAAAAATCATTTGTCTCTTCTTAAGGTTAATGACTGCATTGTTTTCTAGTGCCCACTCAATACCTAGCAAGGCTGGATAGGGGTTGTTGTCATCAATGATATCAATAACTTCAAAGTCAGTTGTAGTACAGACTCCATCAATATCTACTGGAACATTAGGAAAACGTCCTAGGGGCACAATCTTCTGCTGATTGGCTAATCTCAATTGTATAGGGGACCAATCAAGGGTAGGTTTTCCCATTTGTTCCCAGGTCTGCTTGGTTAGGACATTGACTTCTAACCCTAAGTCCAAGATCACATCAGTCATCTCATATTATCCTATCTGAGCGTTCAACCTCATTTCCCTACCAGTTCTTTTGACTCTATGAACAGCTTTTGCCTGACCAGAACCTTGCTGAGGTTCGCAGGAAGCAATAACTTTCTGCAACTCACTTAAAGCATTCTGATTTCTTAAACGTTTCAGACAACTCTGTAAAAAGGAGGACAGTGTACTTACTTTATCCGTTGAAGCTTCGTGCGGCTACGACTGCTGCTGATGTGGCTGCGCAGGTGCTACTGCTGTGCAAGAATCCACAAATTTTTTCTTGGCTTCCATGAATGTCTCCTTTTCTCTTTCAATATCAAAGGCATGGAATTTCATGGGGGCCTTACGAACCCAAGCCTCATCAGGCTATTTCTTAGAAGGCTGTATATGCATCGTAGCTCCACTTCTGGTAATAACATTAATGGCTGGGGCAGGTCTTTGCTCGACGGAAATCATCTGAAGATTCTGAGTAGGGGCACTGTTTCTTTCCTGAATCCTTAACGGTCCTTAAGATGGATAAATCCATGGGGTTATGAGAGTTTGTAAGCGGATTTACGACTCAAAATAGTCTTAGGGGTGTCGGGGTTGAGTCAAAGTCCTCTTTTTATAATAAACCCATGGTTTAAGTCCAGGGTTTAGGGTTCGGGGTGCCCATGGTTTAAGCCCATGGTTTTGTAATAGTGTGCTGTATAAATAGGCACTCTTGTAAATAAGTCAGGTTAGACTTTTTGTGTAAGATTAATTGATGTGAAGCTAAGGCTATTTTGTAAGAAAAGGTTAAGTCCTAGCTGTGTGCATGGATGACCTCTGCAGCTGTGTGTGCAGAGGGTTTTTGGGTGATTAAGGAAATCTGCAGCTGTGTGCGCAGAGGCCTGCAGCTGTGTGCGTGGCTTTGAGGACTTGAAGGGATCTGCAGCTGAGTGCACAGATCAGAACTGTGGTTTTTGTAGAAAGTTGAATAAAACATAGTTCTGTGGACGTAACCCCTACACTGGGGGTGAACCACGTTATATCTTGTGTCGTGGTTCTGTGTGTTATTTCTGTTGTGTTCTTTCATGCATTAATATCTATATATCTGATAAGTAAAGGTCACTGCTAGATAATAAATTCGCTGTGAACTCCCAGTAAAGGGTTGCGCAAGGCACTGTTTGTTTATCTAACCATGAAGCTAAATAAGTGAATGTTAAGCTCTGTGATTTATATTTATAATCTGTTTAAAAGCTAAAGGTACAGTAATATCCCTCTTCTGCTTGTAGAAATCTAGTTCTGCGGCACCCCATAGCTGTTTCGGGTGAGACTGCATCCTGTTCGTAGGTTGTTGCCGAAAGGGCCAACACTGTGGGTCTTTTGTTGGTGCGAAGTTTAAGGTATAAAACCCAGGTATTCCCTATAGCCTAACAAATTGAGCGAAGTTATTATCTAGAAGTGATCTTTACTTATCATATATATAGATATTAATGTATGAAAGAACATAACAGAAACAACACACAGAACCACGACACAAGATATAACGTGGTTCACCCCCAGTGTAGGGGTTACGTCCATAGAACTGTGTTTTATTCAACTTTCTACAAAAACCACAGTTCTGATCTACGCACTCAGCTACAGATCCCTTCAAGTCCTCAAATCCACGTACACAGCTGCAGGCCTCTGCGCACACAGCTGCAGATTTCCTTAATCACCCAAAAACCCTCTGTGCACACAGCTGCAGAGGTCGTCCACGCACACAGCTGGGACTTAACATTTTCTTACAAAATAGCCTTAGCTTCGCATCAATTCATCTTACACAAAAATCCTAACCTGACTTATTTACAAGAGTGCCTATTTATACAGCACACTATTACAAAACCATGGGCTTAAACCATGGGCACCCCGAACCCTAAACCCTAGACTTAAACCATGGGTTTATTACAAAAAGAGGACTTTGACTCAACCCCGACACCCCTAAGACTATTTTGAGTCGTAAATCCGCTTACAAACTCTCATAACCCCACGGAGTTACCCATCTTAAGGACCGTTAAGGTGCGCATCCCAACAAGAGCAGATTTCTTCTCTGACAACTGCTCTGGAGGAAGCAAGGGAGCAGCAGGTTAACCTCCAACCATTCAAAGAGCATATCTTGGCCCAGAAGGCTAAGATGCTGCAGCTACGGACTGCTATAGAAGGAGAAAGGTGCAAGGTGCTGCAAGTAGATAGCAGATTGGAGGAAATCCTGGAGACCTCCTCTTACTTTGTAGATCGATCTCAGGACGTCCTTGAAGTCCTGACTGCAAGAATGGCAAGGCTAGAAAACAAGGAAGAAACTCCAGCAGAACTGCCATCAAAGGATACATAGGCCCTCAAGCGGGATTATGACTTGCTGGAATTTGTTATAAATACCGTGGATGATTTCAAAAAATCAGTTAAGAAGACGAAAGGAGCATGCACCGAGTTTTTCAGAAGGCTTCTCATTACCTACAACCGGTCCCAGATAGAGGCCGAGCATAGGCTTGAGGCTTTCCCGGATCACAACGCCTTTGTACAGCTATTGCAGAGGAGATACGAGGAGGAGGAAGCTAAAGTACAACGTATTAAAGCCCTGGATGATCAGATCTTAAGGAGCGAAGTATATCATTCAACTATCAGTGTGCAGCTTCTGGAAGATCAGCTTCGATTGAGTGTAGCCAGGATTGAGGCTATAAAAAACCAAGATGCTAAGTTTGAGATAAATATTCAGTTTTTGGAACCTTGTGCCTTTGAAGGCATTGCCTCTGAAGCTTCGGCATGGAAGAAATTTCTAGATGCCCAAGTGGGACCCTCCTCGTAAAGGATTGGTCACTTTTTGTAATATGAACATTTTGTAAAAAACATTTGAGAAAATTCAAGCATTGGGAAATGAAGAGTTGGGAAGCCCAAAGGTTACTTTGGGCAACCCAACCGTCTCACCCTTTTGTATAAATGTAGAAATCTTATAAGGGAGAAAGGGATTTTTCCCAGTTAGACATGAAAAGCTATATTGTAAGAAGAACTATTTCTCTTTGCAATAAAGAAGTATTGTTTGCCTGTTGGAGGAAGATTTGTGGCACTTTCAAATGTTATGCTGTGGATGGCTGAAAGATGAACTATTTTGTTTTTCCAGCTTTTTGTCCATTAACCGTGAGATCGTTCTAACTATCAGAACTTATGTTCTTGTTTAAATGATTTCTGGTTTATTTTGTGGAATTACCACCATGAGTAATGTATGATGTTCATAAAACAATTAGCTATGTGATTGTTGAAATATCTTTAATCGTTCATGTGTTGTAGGAAGGAATATCAGCTATCTGTAATTTCTCTTTGTGATACATGCACAATTCACATTACTCACAAATAAGTTAAAGTTTGCTCCTTGGGGATAGATAGATAGATAGGTAGATAGTTAGTTTTATTTCTGCATATCGGATTTAAATGCTTGTGAGCCTAAGATGAGAGGTAAGAACCTACGCATCATGTTGTGAATACTCCTTGCATCCTTATCACCCTGCATGGTCAATTAGGCATCTGCATATCATATTTCAGTCAAAAAATACAAAAAATATACACAGTGGGCCGGGCCGCAATTGGTAAAGCCTTTGTTTTTTGTTACTTTGACCTACGGTAGCCGGACCGCAAACCGGACGGATTCCCCATACCAAACAGTCATGGGCTAGTTGGGAACGTGGACTGGGGAGAATCCCTTTATGTTGTTGCCTGCAAATTTCCAGACCTCAACAGTTCTGGCACTAGAAGGAGGGCCGCTAGTGCATGGATGGCCATGGAAACTTATTTTTCCCAAGATTACCCCACCAGTAGATGTTTGAAGCTTGTAACCTGACCCAAGTACTTACAGGTTTTGGTTATACCTTTGAAGTAAGAAATCATGTTCTCATCCTACGTTGCTCTTTACTCAGACTTTGTTCCTTTACCTGTGGTCATGGCTGGTGTAATTGTGAATCAGCCCAACCCATTGCCTGCTTGGAAAGCTAAGACCCCTTTGAATCTCACACCTCCATTGCATAACCTACCTCAATCTTTTGATAAGCTGCTGCCTAAGTTTGACCCCGAGGAAAGGATTGTTGTAGATGACCACCTGCAGAGTTTCTATTTAGCAGTAGAAGGGTTAAGGGCTAGGGAGTATGAAGATGTTGTCTGTAGATTGTTCCCTCACACCCTTAAAGGGGCAGCAGCATCCTGGTATTTCAGTTTGCCTGCTAACTCTATTCCTGATTGGGACACCTTTGAAAGGACTTTCATAAGTAAGTACTCAGCCCAAGAAACACATGCCTCATTGATGAAAGGTCTTGGTTTGTTAAGAAAAGAGAAAAATAAGAAGGTACATAGTTTCACCCAAATATTTTCAACATACCTAAAAAACTTTTCTGAAGCTGACAAACCCTCAGACAAGGTCTTAATTGAGTATTATACTTCTACCCTAGGACCTGAGTTGGCTATGTTCGCTAAAATGAAATCCAAACCTACGTTGGTAGAGACTTATGAAGAAGCAGAAAGGGTGGAGGCTGAAAAGGAAAGTATAGAAGACTATCCAGAACAACTGAGAGAAAAGACTATCGAGAGAAGAGCCTTATTGCTGTCTAAACCTCAAGATGAACAATCATATGATTATCAGGGAATGCTGAAAATGATGCAGAATCTATCCAACAGAATAATAGATTTGGAGAAAGGGAGGGAAACTCAGAAAAATTACAAACCATACTATCCAAAAAAAGAGGATAGCAACCAATGGAAAATCCCTCCCCCAAATTTAGCCTCAATGAATATAACAGAAGTGGGAGGAGACAATTTCTGCACTTTTCACCAACAACCTCATTCGGAAAAGAAGTGCCCTCAATGGTTGAAATTGATGACATTGGTGATGAACAAGTTGTTGGACTCTAAATTGACTAAGGACAGTGGTAATGAATAAGAGAAGAACCAAACCATAGAGAAACAAGATGATGATACCATGTTCTTATGGAATGGTAGCTCGATGTTTGACACCGAAGAGAGCGCTCTCAAAACTAAATGCCCACCTACAGCAACAAAGGACATGGATTTAACAATTTCGAAGATCAAAAGATTGCAAAAGAATGTCAAGAGACAAGCGGATGTCAGTAATAAAGATAAACCACCTGAAGCCACTACCCTCAACCAGGAGGCGGAACCAAGCAATGAGACTGCCAAACCTGTGGAAGATGTTGAGGAAGGAAGCGCTGAAAAAATTAAGGAATTTAGAGAGGAGATACCCACCGAAAACCAACCTGTGGAAGAAAAGATCGAATCAACTGGGGAAAGGAAAACTAGCACCCCACCTTTCCTTTTATCTCTAGAAATTTTGAACCATAAGGTGCATAATTGTCTGGTGGACTATGGATCATCGATGAATGTTATGCCTCTTGCAATCTGCAAAAGAATTAATGGGCAACCAAAACCTACTGATTGGGACATCACTCAACTAGATAAGACTAGTGTCAAGGTAGTGGGGGAGATGAAGAATATTTTGATTCGATTGTCTGCGAATAAAAAGATATGTCAATACCTTGATATTGTAGTAGCAGACATACCTGATGGCTATGGATTGATCTTGAATCGATATTGGTCAGCACGACTAGATGGGTACTTTGCTTCCGACTGGTCACACTTGTGGTTGCCTCAGAAGGGGAGCCCAAACCTGATTAATATTTTAAGAGAGCCCTACATGAAGCACAATGTTAATGGGATAGGAGAGTGAAATGAATCTGCTGATTCTATCCTAGGAAACTATCTGACTGAGCTTAAGCTAAGACACCCTACCTCAAGAAAGGCCAGTCCTACAATTGACACTCAGCCTGATCTCCTTCAACTTCCTCAGGCTGAAAGGCATGACTGCAAGATAGTAGACATGTGTTCAATTGCAAAAATAGCACAGCTAGACCATGGTTAGATATCTCATGTCTATAATCCAGGCCACCCTCTAACTCCCTAAGACTAAAGATATTCAGGAGTGGGCAAAATTTTTTCTTTCTTTTGCTTTGTACATAAATAAATTGATTTGTTTGCTTTAATGCTTTGATTATTGATTTGAGGTTGTTCTATTTTAATTTATAGCTTTGATGATTTCTTTTATTTTCACCGCTTTGTTAGTAGTTCTGTTGATTTTGAATAAAGAGGCAAACTTTTGGTTGCAATGGAAACATCAGGGGTTCTTTATTAACTGAAATCTTGAGCAAAAGACTGTGCTTTGAAACATAGAATGTCTTCTTGTAGCAGTGTTCCTAACTGGCCGTGCATTCATTGAAGTATTACTTAGCCCCTGTAAATAACTCAGAATTAAAGAGGTCTGGAATACTATTCCGAGGCTCCATCCATTTCACATCTTAAATATCCAAGGGGGTGACAGCGAAAGACCCACGGAAAGGAAGCAAGGTAAACAGTATATCATATATAAATGATCTCATGCCATAATTTCAGAAAAGCTAAAAGCTATCAAGAGTAAAAACTCCTTAAAAAAACAATACATATCAAAGCAAAGTATCAAAAGCATGAATTTCAAATTGCCGAAAGTTCCTCTCCGTCTGTGAGATGAAACGCCAATTCTTCTCTCACACAAAAGGACACTATGGGATAGAGGAGCCTGAATAAAATTCAGAAAGAAAGGAAAATGGAGGACTCACAAGAAATAAAGTTCTAATGGCACAAAATTGCAATTGGCATGGGAATGAGGAACAAAAGGATAATGCTGTCTACCATCTGTTACAATCATGTGGCGTCCAAGCATGAAACTACCTAAGGACGGGTAAAATAAACCTCATTTATTAGGCCTCAAAATAGTCATTTAGACTTGCAATGTTTCTGATGTTACCATTTCCCAAAGAATGGACTACTTCTCAATGGTTTAAATGCTTAAGTTGTCCAGCCTAGGGATACAAACATCTAGAAGATTTCAACTTTTATTTAGACGGTCTTGCACTAGGAAGGGGTTAATTCAGAAATCTGGGGTTCACCAGCTGAAATCATCTGAAGAGAGAGCAAAGGTTCTTGAGGATTCAAACCATGTGTGGAAAACTCAAGAAAATAATATGTTGCAGCCTTGAATAGAAAACCATGAGTGGTAAAATCATCCCCAATTTTTAGGAGCAAGTGTTCAAGCGGATGTAGAATGTCTTCCTCTTTACTAGTTCTGTGAGGAGATGAGAATGTGACCAAAGGTAGAGAAGCCCTGGGACTGTGGAGAGCGAATTCTTGAGCTACATAATCTGATATAGCTTCTAAAATAGCTAATGAATCACATAATAAAATATCAGCAACCTCATATGAGGAAACTAACACCAAATCCCCATCAACAGTTTTGAAAAGAAAGTGCAGTACTTGATTTTTCACACCGAAATTGGTGAGAGCAGCTACAAGCATGACTGGAAGCTCTTGGAATTTAAAACATGTGACAAATAATATTAGATCAGAAAGTAAGTCAGATCTAAATAAGTTCACAACATATCCAAAACTGTGAAATGAAATCAAATCCCCAGCAACAGTTTTGTAGGAGACTTGTAGTACTTGTTTCTTCACATCATTGATGAGAACAACTACAAGCAATACTGAAGGTTTATGAACTTGAAATTTTGAACCAAGAAATATCAGATCAGATCCAATAAGATTCATATCAGATCCAAAATTATGGTCAACTGAGACGGTGGATGCATAGTTGTCTTTTTCTTCAAAATTCTAAATTTTGGTGCATGCAATCCTGGAGGATTTTGCTGGAAGATCTAGATTATGGGGAGTGAATTGATCACTCTGGTAATCTGATATTTCTTCAAAAATATCCAAGGTATCACATATTTGCACACCAGCAGCAACATTAGAGGGAGAAAAAACAAATTTCTCTTCACTTTCAGAAGCAATTACTGGTAAATTTTGCACATAATTCAAAGGAAAATCACCGATGAATGTTTGCATGGAAGTGCAGCAGTATTTTTCTTCAATATCAGAGATTCGAATGTCTTCTTCTATTTCAGAAATATGAGGAGATGATATATCAGAGATCTCATGAACTTCTGGAGCATCAGGAGAAGGAGTCACTCCATGGAGACTTTCTTCAATTCGAATTGACTGTGTAGAAGATTCTGCTTCATCTTCATCTTGAACAACTTAATTAGAGAGATTATAGGCCAAGACCTTTTAGTAAAGAACTATTGTGGTGATGGATTTGATCTCCAAAGTGCTATTATGATCCTCATTGTGCTTACCGAATGTTCTGTCCAATTTTATCCAGAGATCGTTTGGGTATTCAGCAGAACCAATAAGGTAGCACAAGCTAGGAGAAAGGGCCAGACATATTGCTCCAAAAGCTCTATCACCATCATTTAGCTAGCCATTATCATTCTCATAAGACTCTTTTCCAAGTCCAATAGACACCTCATAGAGACCTTGTCTGTTCAGAAATGCAATCATCTTCAACTTCCATTCCGAATAGCTTGTGAATGGGGTGAGAAGAGGGATTGATGAGTCCATTCGAAGTTGTACCTGTTAAAACCTGCAAAAAAAAAAAAGGGGGCACCATAAGGCCGGACAGCCTGCACATTTTAGGCTTTCATCACACCCAACATAGTCAATCAAGCAAGCTTGATCAACAAGTTCTTTACTTGGGTTATTAAGTGGTAATCCTTGGCTTCTGGTGCAGTGCTGTATTTTTGAGCTATTGCTCAAATTTCATGCAGAAATCTGTCAAAAAGCTTGTTTTTGAGAGATAGAGCTTCGTCCTACCGTAATATCTGATACCATATTAATATTGTATATTGATCTAGGAACAAATAATCAATATCATCAAAGATTAATCAACAAATAACTCATGAAATGGTGTAATCGGTCTATAGGAATAGTAGCTACTCTGTATTCACATAAATAATGAATTATTACAATTACAATGTCATGCTACAGGCATGAATGAATGAGCAATTCAAATCCTCAAGGAGGTCATTCGAATTGAATGAGTGAGTCTATATTAACTAACTTTAAGCCATGGTTCACACTCAGTTAACCACTGATCAAAACCCTAATTGACTCAACTAACCCTAACTGAAGTTAGAGTGCAATAAATGACTGAGAATCAACTGAAAGAGATCAGACACATGTCACAACTCACCAACCATCAAGAGGTAGCGCTACACTGACTCCAATGAACCCCGACAAGGTTAATTGAATTTGAACTGCACATCAGAAGTTGGTGGAGGCGCCCCTGTTGACTCCAATTCATTAAATAATCATTAAATAATATATTTAATGAGAGGATGTGCCTTAACTGACTTGTTTAACTAATTGTAACCACCAGTTAGCAATTAGGTGCATTAATATCACTTAGATCACCCTCGGAGTTCTCCAGTTAGCCTCCCCGAATGTAGTAGAAGGCTAAGTTAGCCTCCTTGACTAAAGGTAGGTGTGGGTGAGACTGGATGATGAAATTTAATGCTCCACTCAGCACTGATGTCAATTAATGTCAATAATACTTAGGATAGTGGTTTAACTAGGCCAATTTGACCAAAAAGAGTGTGTAATATGTATGGTGGTAAATGTCTCCAACACAGGTGAACTATGCCATTGTCAAATACCCTGTCTATCTGATATGGACCCAACCATCTTATTTGAAGCTTACCTTTGAAGTGCCTCTTGAACCTAGAATCATATAGCAATTCCCAGTCTCCTTCATAGAAGACTTTCTTCTTTATGAACCGATCATGCCACTTAGATAAATGTTGTTGAATTAATTTTGTGTGATGTACAAAAATTGTGCGTTTTTCATTGAGTTGATTTAACTAGTTAAATATATTCCTCTCAGCTTCTGTTAAATCTAAATTTTCCTCAATAGCCATCTTTAAGCTTCTGATTTTGAATTCAATAGGAAAGACACCATTTTTACCATACATCAAGTCATAGGGGGGGAAACCAATAGTAGTGCGATAGGCCCAACGTGCCTCTGGAAGTCTGTCAGCCCAGTCCCTACGATGGCTTCTGACTATTTTTGTGAGAATAGATTCAATTACTTTGTTGGTACTTTCCACCTGGAAATTGACCTATGGATGATAAGGTGAAGTTACTATGTGTTGAATATCATACTTTTGTAAAAGAGCTTCTAATTTATGTGACACAAACTGCAGTCCTCCATATTTGATTATCTCCTTCGGTACTCCAAATCAAGTGAAGCTTTCTCCATACATGAAATCTATTACAACGTGGTCATTGGCTTTCACCAAAGACACAACCTCCACCCATTTTGTCATGTAATCGACACAAACTAAGATGTAAAATTTCTTCTTCGAGGGAGGGTTGATGGCCCAACGAAATCCAAATCCCATATGTCGAAGGGTTTAACCAACAGTTGTGGTTGACGGGGAATAGCGTACAGTTTTTTAGGTTGGCCCATCCTCTGATAGCTATCAAAATCCTGTACATACCTCTTCGCATCGCTAAAAACTGTTGGCCAATAATAGCCCATTCATAATACCTTATGACATGTTCATTTATTAGCAATGTGTCCATTGCAGGGCTCGTCGTGACAAGCCTTCAAGATACTGAAAATTTCATCCTCCTTGACACACCTCCTGATTTCAAGATTAGGGCCTGTGTAGAAAATATGGCAATCTATCCAACAATACCTTTCACTTTGTTGGATGATATTCCTTTTCTCTCTCTTTGACAAATGTGTCGAAAGCTTACCTACAACCTAATAGTTAGCAACATCTATGTACCAGGGGGAATGCGATGATACTGCAAACAAATGTTCGTCTGGAAAAGAATATTCAAATGGCATGTTTTCATCATTGTTAGTAAAACGAGATAACTGTCAATAATTGTAATGTCGAAATCTTGTAATAGTACCAACCATCTAGTAATCCTAGCATTCGTAATGGGTTTATTCATTTAATACTTGATGGGTGAATGGTTAGTGCATACAAAAGTGGGATATCCAGTGATGCAATGTCTGAATTTATTGATGGAATAGACAATGGCTAAAAATTCCTTTTTTGGTGTAAATGATTTCAGTAGGGGCCAAGTTTTTACTAATATAGTAAATTGCACATGGAGCTTGACCATCTTGTTGTCCCAACACTGCTCCAATGGCAATTTCAGAGGCATCAAAAGAAATATGAAAATGCAAGGCCCAATTGGCCCCCCTTAAGATAGGAGTTATAGACATCCTCTTCTTAAGTTCAGTGAATGCTATTTGGCATGCATCATTCCAAATGAACTGTACATCCTTCATCAACAAAGTAAATAAAGGAGAAGCAAGTTTGGAAAATTTTTCTATAAATCTTCTGTAATAACCAGCATTCCCTAAGAAGATATGTACCTGTTTCTATGTTCCACGAGTGGGTATGTTTTAAATTACCATGATTTTGGATGGATCTACCTAGATACCATCAGCTGAGATGAAGTTCCCTAAAACCACACCCTCGCTCATCATCATGTGGCACTTTTCAGTGCTCAAAGATAGCTAGGTCTACTCACAGCATGTTAAAACCTTCTCTAATTTTTTCCATGCCTCCTTAAAGTCACTTCCATAAGGGGTAAATTTATCCATGAAAATCTCCATACTGTCATTGACCATCTTTGAAAATATTCCAATCACAACTCTATGAAAGGTGGTAGGTGCATTGCACAAACTAAAGGGAAGTACCTTGTATGCAAAAGTACCCCAGGGACAGGTGAAAGTGGTATTATCTTGGTCTTCAAGAGTGATCTGGATCTGGTTGTACCCACTAAACCCATCCAAGAAGGAAAAAAATTTCTTCCCAGATAAGGTATCAAGTACCTGATCGATGAAGGGAAAAGGGAAATTGTCCTTCTGTGTCGCTTTGTTTAGCTTCCTATAATCCACATAGAATCTCCATTTCCCATTCTTCTTTGGTACTATCATGAGTGGAGAAATCGACTCATTGTCTGAGATCGGGTAAATAAACCCTGCTTCCAAAAGCTTTTGAATTTCCTCTTTCACTATGTCCCTAGGTTGGGGTTCATCCTTCGTTTTCGTTGAGACACAGGTCAGGAGTCACTTTTAATGTAGATGTGGTGGGTGCATAGATTAGAAGGGATACCCTTCATATATGTGTACTCCCAGTAATACGCTCCCTTGTGCTATTTCAAGAGTGTGACCAGATGTTCCAATTCATCAGAAGCGAGGTTCGGATTGATATTCAGTGTTTTACCCGGCTCTATCTCATCTGGAATAATTTTTGAATTCTTGAGTACTGGAATTATACTGGTGTCATTGACTAAAGTTTCCTCTGTAATATTTTTTCGTTTCTCTTCATCGAGGGTACTATTCAAGATCTGGTAAACATGTGTATTGATAAATGTAGGCTCACTGATGAAACTATTGATAACATCATCCTATGTTTCATCTTTGAAGGTTAAGGCTTTCCCTATCGTTAACAACGGTCGAACCCTGTCTTCCTCCTCTAGCTCCATCCATAATAGAGTCTCAGCTTTTAAGCTAGGTCGAGATGGAGGGTATAAGGTAAGACCTTTTGTTTCGGTCCCATTTGAAATGGTCATAGACCTTGACCGATAGATAATGTAAGCATCTTCTGTGGCTAACCAAGGTCTTCCCAGGATCAGCGGGTGTCCCCCAGGTGTGACTTCAACTATAACACCAAGAATTCCGTGGGGTGTTCCCACAAATCTACTGAGACAATGAGGTTGTCCAAGATTCCATCGGGTTTGATGGTGGACCTGTTAGCAAGTTCTAAAATGGTAGGGGTTGGCCAAATGTTGGTGAGCCCAAGTTTTCGTACATTTTCTATGGTCATAACGTTGATGGATCCGCCTAAATACACCAAAAAGTTTGATATTTGAGTGTCCCCAATCTGTATTGTGACAGTTGGGTTCCCGTGATCATCGTATTTGGTTAAGGGGGTCTTTCCCATTATTAGTTCAGATATTTTTCCTAGAACATGGATAGTGGGAGGATCCCTAGGTTTTATTCCTGGTTTCCTTACACAAAGGTCCCAGACAGTCTTGGCGTAGATAGGCACATCATGGAGGGCTTAGAGCAGTGGAATTTTGACATATAAGTTTTTCAATTCTCTCAGGAGGTTAAACTGGGGGTTTTCCACTATTTTCTGTAGTGTCAGTCATTCAGGATATGGAGGTTGTCTAATTAGTTGTGTAGGCTATGTTTTGATAACCATTTTTCCTTGTGCTTAAGCTGGGGTATTGGTAGGAATTTCAGCATCCTCAATAATGGGGATTTCCATGTTGGATGGGTATTGTTGATTCATCCTTACTACAGTCACTAAAAATGGAACATATTCAATGGCTAAGGGTTCCACCACTATCCTTGATCGTAAGTGTTTGTCGTTACAGGGAACTGGAGTGATGGAGTAAGTTGTTATGTTGGCAGTCTCAAACTAGTGGACTGCTTTATTTTTTGGGTTAGGGTTAGGTTGGGTAGGCATATGTGGTATTATAGGCATGTTCATTGGTGCAGTGTTGTTGTGAAGTTGCAGCTGCAGTTGCTGGAACTATTGGTGAGGGTAATTCTGAGGATAATTCTGAAGAGGGTATTGTTGGTGAGGAAACTGTTGATGGGGAAATTGTTGGTGAGGAGGTAGGTTATGAGGAAACTGATTTCTTGGATGGGAGTTCCTACACCTAGGAGACCAGGAAGTCTGTTGATTTAGTGGTTGTGACCATGGTGACCAAGAGTTGAAATTATGCATAGAAGGTTGAGATCGTGCCATTGATGGTTAGAATAGTGTGAAGCGAATTGTGTATTCATATGATTCATGTTATTCATGTTATTACAAAAGGGAAATGAATCTAGATTCATACCTTGGTTTCGAGGTTTCCAAGGCTTCTTCTGGGCGATGAAATAAGCTGGTTCCACATCCGGAGTTGATGCATGCAAGAATGCATTCACTTGGGGTAGTGAGGGACACTCCTTCGTATCATGGTTCAATTAAAAAAGCTGGCACACTTCCACCTTGTCAAGTAGACATTCCTTCAGGGGGTGCTTCTTCCTGCATCTGGGGCAGAATACTCCAAGTGTTAAATATTCTACTTCTTGCTTCTGCTTTTCTTTCATGACATATTTTTATGAGGAGATGGAACTCATCATCTCTGTTTTGAAGTTCTCGAGAAGGTTTCCTATTTCTGCTCGGGTGTCTCCTCCATTGGATGACTTATGTGTTCTATCGAAGACATATTGTTCCAGTTTGTCACATTTGTTGGTTATGGAGGATCCTATGGAATACCTTCTACATAATTCAACAATCTTTTCAAAGGGTTCCTTTGAGATATCCCCCTTCCCTAGCATATTCAACATGCCTAGGAAATATTCTCTAATCCCACGAAGTAGGATAATATTGAGCACATATAGCCCCATAGTAGTTTGTCCAACCCTTTGTATATTGTACAAAAGCCTCTCAATAAAACATTCCATGCTCTCTTTGTCCTTTTGTACCATCTTAAACAACTCTTCTCTTTTATCTTTAGTGTTACAATAATCCTGGAATTTTTCAAGGAACACCTGTTTCATTTGATCCTAGGTGGTGATAGTCTCACCGCCCTGTCTCATAAACCAACGAAGAGCATTATACTTCAAAGTATCATGGAAAATTTTTAATTTTTGCTCACTGGAAGTGTAGTCATAACTGCAGCAAAGGATGTCAAACTCAAAGAGGAACTCATCTGGATCCTCTGTAGCCTTCCCATGAAAACATGGTAATACTGATGGTGATATGTTTTTCATGCGGGCTTGTCCATGTGGATGACGAATAGGGAAATGGAGTGTGGCAACTATCCCCTCTTGCGGAGGCTCACTATCATTGTGATGGTTGTCCCCCACCACTTCCTCATGATCTTCAGGTTCACGTCCGTTGTTCATGTTTTCCTCTGCTCTCTCTTGTCTTTGCCTTCTTTGATATTCCCACTTCTGATGAAGGTGTTTCCATTCCTCCTTTGTCACCTTCCTCCTGTATATGTGGTAAACCACATCTTGGTCACTTTCTCCCATAGCACTCAATTTGTCTTTGTCCACAGGGACACCTGATGGTGTCGCAACTCCTCATGTATTCTCCACTTTGGAAACCGATGCTTCCACTCTAGGGGTAACCAAGATTCTTCTGACAGATGATCCTTGATGGCGAGATTCGAAAGAAGAGTTGGTTTTGGCAACCAAATCATCAATGAACGTCCTTCTTCCCAATGTTGGGTTGCTGCCATGACCTCGACCACCTAAAAATTTATTATTATGCAGAGTTCTGGGGGTTCTGGGAATGTCACACTGTACTCTCCTTGTATTCATACAACCCAAAAACATGCAAGCTTTAGAAATCAAAGAAAAATGAACATATACAACTACTATGGTTTCTAGTAATTATCTTCCCCAACAACCGTGCCAAAATGTTGGTCACTCTAAATGCTAGTTAGTTACAGCTAACATGCAAAATTCTCAATATAAATTGTCAACCCAAGGAATTCTTTTTATTTCAAAAATAATTCACACTGTCTATGCATAAACACTGAGTATCTAATTAATTGAATGAATAATTAACTTCCCTGCCTATATGCTCAGTCAAACTCCTCTCATGATTAACTGATCTAAATTACCTACTTAAGAATTTCAGAATTGCAATTACCTTCCTACAACTTCAATCCACTAACTAATGATTCTAGAAATAAAGAACGAGACTACTTTTTCAAGAAGTTAAATCCTAACATTACCAGACTATATGCAGATCACTCTTCACTAGTTTAATTCCACTAATCTAAGAATTGGAAATAATAGGAATTGAACCAAACAACTCTTAGCTATAATCTGACTGAATTAGAAAACCTAAGAGAGACAAGAAATTAAAAGATACTAGAGACAAGCTTGACTGTTACATCTAACACACACTTGCATAATGTAAACTAACCTACACAGTTGACTGCCACATGTTTACGCAATCTCGACCAACAAAACCCCATCGACATGGGTTCCACTTTGTCGATTCTCAACACACTGATATCTCCTTGAGCATCGGCCTAGATAGGTTTTACGCTGTCCAACAACACCCACAGAGAAGATGAGGTCTCACCGAGATGTTCGAGGGAGAGTTGTCGGAACCAATTTTCTGCAGTATAGAGGAGGGTTGGGGAATCAGAGGTTCATCAAATTAATTTCCATATCTAATCTACTTAGTAAACCATTCATTATGTCGCATTTATTCATTCATCATTGCAACAGATCTATCAGTGGGGAAAAAAGATCTAAAAGATGATAGTATCCATAAGCAGAAAGCATCACATTATCCATTCATATGCAGATCTATTCATCATTCAGCATTAGAATCATAGCAATGTAAAACATGAAATGATAAAAGGTGACAGGAGTTCAGATCAATCCACATCACATCATATTAAATCCACAGAACAAATCATAGATCAAAACAGACAATGATCCAGTATCACTCTGTCTAGTATATTATCTGGTATTCACTGTCCATGTATCTATATGTGTGTGTATCAATATATATATCTCTTACATGCATAATTATTCTATTTATAGGCTTGCTCCTTTACATTCAAGGTCCACTTATAACTAAATTCTAACTAACTTAACTACTAAGGACCAATATTCCGAACAAATGGTCAATAATTACAAAAAGTGACATGGAAATATAAAAACGTGGACTATTTTCCACCTATTGTGTTATCTTTTCCTTACGCGGTTCCACGTGAGTATGCTACCTCCAACCACTTGCCAATAGGCCCCCAAAACAGTCTTGTAGCTCGTCCTTGAGCCACGTCAAGTGGGCTTGGTGCACACAACAAATTAAAGGGAAGAAGACTTCTCATAGGCAGCATTGTGCTACTTCTCTGCAACTGCCTTCTCCAAGGTCAACTGTGGTGGACCTTGGCATACCTCTACAAATTTGTGTCCTACAGTGCCATCATGCTCTTGCATCCATGAATACTGGTTGTTTTAACATCTTCAAATCCACTATCGCTCTTCGGGAAGCTTCCTGCTACCCAAAAATTGTCTGCATCCACAAATTTTAAAGCTAGTCCCGCTTCCACACCCTTGTCCTTCCTTGCATTCAGGCTCAACCCAGGATTCCTGAGGTCAAACCAGTTCCCTGTTCCTGCAAACTTATTCAAGTGGGGCAAGAAATTTGGCCCCATCCGGATTCCTCGTGGGTATCTTAGTCTGTGCCTCAACCCGACTGGGAGAAATATAGCCAAGGAAAACCTTGCTAGACACTCCCGTCTTGGATGAGCTAGCCCGCATACTTGCAAATTCTTCTTCAATTTCTTCTAAGAAATCATTTGCACTCACATTTTTCCCCGTATCAAGTGTAGCTTGCATTTCCCCTTAGATGGCCACTGCCTTACGCAACAGAGCTTCCTTCAACTACCCATCCCAGCCCTTCTGCAACTTTGCACAGTGCAACACCACCTAATGGTTTTCGCTCGACCATTGGCCCTCTCCTTATAACACCATCTTCATTTCATATGCCATCATAAATCTCTTAGGTGCATCATTATAAATAAATCATTCATTTATGTGTCAAATACACCACCGATTCTACCACCCCACCTCTTGGATCTGCTATCATTAGATGTGATGTCGAAATGTGTCGTCAGTTACCTGCTTTGATAGCCTTTATTGACTATTGATGTGATATTTGGTCACTGTCATGGTTTCTTCCATACAATGTGAGCGAATTACTCTTGCACAGTGACTTGCTATCACGCAAGCCTTTCTGTTTTCGGGTGCAACCCATTTTTCTTGGCGCAACACCATCCCCTTAGCACAGCCTTATCTTGGTGTGCAACCTTTTCTGTTCTCGAGTATAGCCCCTTTTTCTTAGAGAAACCCCATCCCCTTAGTGCAACCCAATCTTGACATGCAACCTTTTCCATTCTCGGGTGCAGCCCCATCCCCTTAGCACAACCCCATCTTGGCACACAACCTTTTCCATTCTTGGGCGCATCCCTATCCTGACTAATTAGCTACTTATTGCTAAGTCTACTACCCCTATTCTTTTATGGCCCTTGCCCTTGACACACCCTTCATTTTTCTATCTATCCTATCTATTTTTTTTAGTGCGTAGTTCTTTAGGAGTTGGGCGGTCCGTCCCCCATAATATAGGGCTTCAGGAAGCTTCCATTCACAAGCTTTGGTAGTACCATGCCATCTAACTACTGTAATTTAATTGCACCCATTTAGGTAATAGAATTGATAAGATATGGACCAAGCCAGTGAATTTGTAGCTTACTTGGATGCTTCAAGAACTTGCTGTCGTATAGCAGCACCAAATCCCCTTGCTAAAATTGTTTGTTCTTTATGTGGTGATCATGCCATGCCTTCTGTCAGTCTTTCTCAAGACGCGAGTGGAAACCCGTGATGACATGGTATTTGTCAAGCTGTATCAGTTGCGCTACATGATCCTCTAGCGCAACATCATCATCCATTCCAGTCATAGCAGAAATGCGCAGACTTAGAACGATGTACTCCATAGGAATAACTTCCTGTTTCCCATATACCAATTTGAACGGTATTTTCCCTCTCAATCTCTTGCATATTGTGTGATAGGCCCACATCACTGCAGGGATCTCTAGATCCCAGTCATCATGGTTAGTGTTACATACATTGGTAACTGTGTGGTCCAATATTTTGTTGAATGCCTCCACCATTCCATTCTCCTGTAGATGGTATGGTGTATTTTCTTGTGTTGAACCTGCAATTATTTTGTCAGTGCTCTTATTGTGCGGTTGATAAAATGACTACCTTGATCACTCATCAATATTCTCGGGCATCCAAACTATGTCACAATATTTTCAAATAGAAATATTGCTATCGTTGTAGTAGTACAGTCCACAACTGGTGTAGCCTATACCCATCTCGTCAGATAGTCTGTTGCAGTGATTATGTAGCGTGCACCAATTCTTTTCCCAAGTGGATTGATCAGACAAGGTTGCAAAGTTATCTAGGGTATGAGCGAGCATCTCATCCCTTCCCGATGGTTTTCCAATGTGTTGACAGACATCACAGCTTCGCGCATAACCTTCCGCATCAGTATGAAAAGTGGGCAACCAAATCCCTGCGTGAAGCACCTTCCATGTGGTATCCCATCCTCCATAGTGTCCCCCGGCTATTCCAGCATGCACTTCTTCCAAAATATACTCTAGTTCATATGGAGGACACATCGCTACAAAATTTCATCAGGTCCCATCTTATACAAGTGTCCAACAATCAACTGAAAATCAGAAGCTTTAACCACCAAATGCTTCTTTTGACTTGTGGAAACTTCTTATGGTTTGACTGGCATCGCTAAGAACTGGATTATTGGAGCATAATGGTCATCTTCCATGTCAACTCGAAATAACTGCACATCAGGTAGTCCATCTTCAATGTTAGTAGGTTCCTAACCCGTCTCAATTTTGGACAAATGATGAGGGCCAATATTCAAGCGACCCGGCTTCACGATGATCTCAAAATCAAATTCCTAAAAGAGTATCCATATGCATATCTTCCCCCCCCAACAAAGGCTTATTGACCAAGTACTTCAAATCCAAATGGTTAGTAAGCATATTTAAGTGACCTCCTAGAAGGTAATTCCTGAATTTTTGTAGCTCATAAACCATCGCTAGCCCCTCGCGTTCTGTGGTTGTATAATTCTTCTCTGCGAATGATAACTTTCGACTCGCAAAAGCAATAGGGTGATCCAAATCGTCGTCACCTGGATGCATGAGCACTACTCCTAGCACAACAGAAGATGCATTAACATGAACGCGAAACTCCTTGTTCTAATATGGGAATACAAGTATTGTTGTCGAAGTCATCTTGGCCTTTAGTGTGTCGAAGCTATTCTAACAGTCTAGACTCCATTCAAATACCGCATCTTTCTTCAATAATTTCTCCATAGGGGCAGTGATCGCTGCATAGCGTCTGATAAATTACGATAATATCTCGTGTGGCCGAACATTTCCTGAAGCATCCATTAGAGGAAATTTCAACTCAAAATGGGCCTCCTAAAATGAATTAATAAAATAATATTTATTAATTTTGGAGGAAGAAAATAAAAAACTATTTTTTTGTTTGTATTTTTGACATATCTCCCTGTGTTTTTACTCAAATTTCGATCGGGAGAGCTCGTTGGATGTGGAATTAAATTACACATCCAACGAGTACCCACTCGGCATACTTTTGACGGACCCCGCTACCCCAGAAACAAGAAATACCTGAAACAACAGAATGATGATGTCATCATTCCATTTTTTCAGGTATTTCTTGTTTTTTGGGTAGCAGGGTCCGCCAAAAGTATGCCGAGTGGGTACTCGTTGGATGCGGAATTTAATTCCGCATACAACGAGCTCTCCCGATCGAAATTTGAGTAAAAACATGGGGATATATGTAAAAAATACAAACAAAAAAGTAGTTTTTTTTATGATACCTATCCCCAAATTTATATTAAAAAAGTGTTTAAGACCTATACGGTATTTCAAATTTAAAGCAATTTCATTGGCTAACACATGATGACATGGAATTTGAATAAAAGTTAAAAGGCCCATTTTGAGTTGAAATTTCCTCTAATGTTTATATTGGTCGATGGGGGAAAACTCAAGATGAGAGCTATCTTTGCAGGGTCGACCAGTAGCCCTTTCTTGTACACAATATGACCTAACAGTATGCCGAATGGGGCACAAAAAATGCATTCTTTTTAGTTCAATGCGATCTGGTGTTGGATACACCTTTCCAGTATCAGTCAAAGGTTGGCTAAATGATCATTGATTAGACCATATACTGTCCAATCATCCATGTACACCTATAATAACTTATGAATGAAATCCTTAAAAGCAACAACGACGACCCGAGAGAATACCACAGGGGAATTCTTCAACATAAAAGGCATCACTATATATTGTAAACATCCCCATTCAGTGACGAATGTTATTTTATATCGATCCTCCTTGGCGATTCTAATCTGGTGATAACTTGAAAAACTATCTGTAAAGGATTAAATTTCTTGACTACCTACTCCTTCAAGTACCTCATCAATGAAAAATGTTGTAAATAGGTCATGCATGCATGCATCGTTTATTTTCCTAAGGTCGACGCAGATCCAAACTTCGCTACTTTTCTTTTCTTGGACCACCATAGGACTGATCCATTCTGGCTCTTCAACAGGTTTGATCATTCCAGCATCCAACATATGAACAAGCTCAACTTTAACTATGTCTTTGTATCATTTATTCAGACAATATGGTCTTTTTCGTACTGGTTTGGCATCTGGCTTCAGTGGGATTTTCATTTCCCCTAGGTTTCCCAATATCCCTTTCATCTCAGAGAATTTTATTGGAAACAAATCTTGAAACTCATGCAGGAGATCCATGATCTTGGCCATGGTCTCCTCATCCCAGTAGTCCCCAACATTTGTGAACTTCGAATTCTTGTCTGTCCCAATGTTGACTTTCTTAATCTTCAATGGCTAGGTCATGGGATCGGTTGGTACATCCGGTGCTGTGACATCTTGGCTCCCTTCAGTCTCTAGACTATTAATATTTCAGAACTCATCATCATCCTCCAGCTCGCCAAACATGTTATAGCATTCCATCATCGATTGCATATGGCAATGCGCATGTGGATCCACAGGATATGCGACTGGACAACTTTCAAGACTACATCCCAAATGACCTGAAGTGCATTGTGGACATCAGGATTGGCATCTGCAAACTTAAAAGTGTGGGCGAAAAAAACCTGTCAACTCTTCCCAGGTAGTTATTTCTCTGCAAAGATCTACAGATACGTACCAGGACCTCGACATTTCATCCAAGGTATGAATAAAGGCATGGACCCATTCATCCTTTTGTCGCGTTGCCCATAGTATTTTGACACTCCGCCAAATGGTTTTTAGGGTCATTCTTCCCATCATACTTCCCAATGTGGTACACCTCTGTGGTACCAAAATGGTCTGTCATCATCTTGTGACATTGTGTCCATCTAGTAATCATTTTCTTATGAGCTTCCCACAAGTGCGCTGGAGTAGCCATTAGTGCTTCCTCTAGTGCCAACAGCCGCTGTGGCGCTAAGAATCTCTCTTCAAATGCTTTTAAGATTGCAGACATCTCTGGTAGCCCTTCATATACTGGAAATTTAACAATATCAGTTGCAACATTGTGTAGAGATTGTGTAATTAGACCACACTTTCTAAAGGATACCTCATGCATGCGGTTTTGCCAATTCTCAAGAGCATCATCAGAATCAGAGGAAGAGGAGCTAGCATTGCGTCAACCAAGTTAACCCTCAGCAATTAGGTGTATATAGTCTTCAGAGATGTTGTAAGCATGATCCCACCCCTTGACAACTTCATCCTTCACAGGTTCAATGTATCTCCGGCCCTCGTTTGGATCCATGGGTGTGATGACTCGAATTCCCTGGTTTTAGAAGGTCATCATTCGCTTCTTAAAATTAATCACGTCCATACTTTCATTGGCCCATCCAATCCCCAACAACGTGGGATAGGATCATTCCCCATTAACGAATTCAATCAGATCAAAGTCAGCGTTTGTTCTCATACCTTCAACATCGACAACCAAGTTCGTTACTTGTCCAATTGGTTGCACCTTATCTTGGTTTTCCAATCGTAACTGCACAGGGAACCAACCTAATGTTGGGCTTCCCATTTTCTCCTAGGTCTTGTTAGTCAATATGTTCACATCTGATGCCAGGTCTAGGATGACTGATTCCACCTCATAGTCCCCAATATGGATATTCATACGCATCTATTTACCTATTTTTTCTTCTGTAAGGAGTTCACTGCAGAGTCCCTCAGCTCCTTGCCTAGACGGTACAACAACCTCTCTGGCTCAACAAGAGCCTCAGGATCTCATGCCAGTTCTAAGAGTTTCTCAATGAACTGTTGCAAGGCACCATGCTGCCTTGATGGTCCTACTTCTAAGGATAAATCAAACTTAGATGGCATTTCATAGACAGGTAACTTACGAAGATTTTGTCCGATCACGCCCCAAGTTTCAAAAAATGTCTCTTTTTTAGTCGCAATATCAAATACCCCTTTATTCTTCCCAGCTAATTGAACTTGCGTCTAGGTTCCATCATCTCCCATTCTCGCACCTCCGCGAGTGACAATGGCAACGTCGACATCTTGCATTTTGGGCTCTGCTAAAATTGTCGCAACTGTTGGACCTTGAGTCTGGTTCATCGACAGAGTTTGAGCCAGTGGTGGATTATGGTTTACTAGTGGGTTCATCAGCTGATTCATAGTCTGGTTCTATAGCAGAACCTTATTTTGGTCCTAGCTCTGTAACTGGTTCTGGGCTAGTAGTTGATTCTGAGTCTACAACTGGGATCGATTTTACAACTGCGGGACGTTTTTGGTTTTCCATCTTGTGATTAACTGCGGGCAATTATCCATGGTATGATAAATCACTACACATTACGTGCATGAGAACTGCAAGTGTGAACAGTATATCTAATAATTCCTGAATAATCCATAATTATAACATTGGATAGATGCACGACCTCGTCCCCCTCCTTGTCCAAAGCCTCCTCCTTTTCCTCAGAATCCTCCTTGCTGTGGGTATTGTGGCTAAGCTAACTATTGTGGTGGGGAATTTGGTTGTTGCTGAACAAAGTGTGCTACTTGAACATATTTAGGTTGCACTTGGGCCATCGTTAATTGATAATATGGCTATTGCGATGCGAACTGCGGTTGTGGCGCGAACTACGGCTACGGCTGTGGTGGAAAAAACTGCATCGGTCACAATGATGTGTACTGCAGTTGTGGTTGAGAACTAACCATATAAGGGTGTGAATGTGGTTCTTGTACTGCATGGTGAACTTTTCCATTCACAAAATATGAATCATAAGTTCTATCATGAAGCAGATCGTATGCCCGACAGTCTCTATCCACATGCTCGACTGAGCAATAGAATGAACAATACAAATTGGTAGGGTTTGACACATATTTTTCATATAGCTACATTCCTCATGTCGATGTCCATAGACTTGGCATATGCGAAACCAAGGCACACCACCTCTACTCAACGGGTTTGGAGTTCCAGATAAGAGATAGTTCCTAAAGTCAGGGTAAGTATCTTTGGTGTGGCCATTTGCATGACACTGAGTACACCAAAGACCTGTGCGTTCCTTCTTACCTTTATTGATATCATGTAGCTAAAGTGTGAGGTTCTCTAGATTCTCCTAAATTTGATTCATCTCAATTGCATTCTCCTTGATAGGTGAAGCTTCGAGCTTCATCACAATCTTTAGGGCTTCGCTATCTTTTGTTGCATCAATGGTTGTCGGATATGGGAAACCAATGCTGCAATAAAGAATTCTTTATGTTGGACATCACTCATAGAAAAATTGACTCTGAACATCAGTGTTTTGAACCTCTTATCGAAGTCCCAAATGGTCTCATTAGGAAATTTCTTGATTTCTGTGGAAATTGAACCCAAGAGATAGAACAATTACACTCACAAAATTGCTAATCAAACATGCAAAATTCACACCAAAGGAGACTAAAATTGGAGCATAACACTAATATGTATTCAATAAGTGTACAATAGCCAACCTTGTGAAGTAATAGGATTCTGCAATATATCATTACATGAGAGAATCAAATGCATAAAGATGCCATTCAAAATAGTCAAAAAGTAAGCTTACTAAATCTAGTCAAATCCTCCATAGGTGCATAAAACAGTTTCCAAATATATGAAGATGCTCACAAATTTTCTAAGTGAAGTGGGAAAGATAAAGAGGGATGGAAAGACAACTCATACATGCTTTTATTTGGAGAAAAGGAGGGAGGATGATGTGGGAAAAACACAAGTCAACTACACCTAGTCTAGCTTTTCCTTTTTCCTTAAATCAGAATAAAACAAGGCATCTTTTCAAAAAAAGTAGATATGCACTTTGGAGGTTCTAGAATAAAGAAGCCATGCTAAATTGGGTTTCTAGGATGTTTCCCAAGTGCTCCATGACACAGTTTTAGCATGTGTTGAATTCTAGGACTTGTAGAAGGCAACTAGCATAGAATGGAATCTAGGAAACTAGGTAATAAGACAAAAATAATTAAATTAATGTCTAAGGTAGGTAACTATGGGTTGATTATTCTAACAATTTCCTTTAGCTCCATAATGTATTGTGCTTCTGACTTCAATTTTCTGAATCCCTTGATTAGTCTCGTCTAGATCTCATCCAATGTCTTCACCGGAGTCCCCTGAGGAACTTACATAAACTTCATAAACCAGTAAAGTGTGCGACCCCTCAGGGTAATCGCTAATTGTCCTTTATTTACATCAACGTCAGTGGTATGTCTAATAGTCCACACTGATTCACATAAAAACCAGTATTTCTCAGGGTCGTCGTTCTCATTTCCATGGAAAAAGGGTAGCTTCATATCATCGCCTCCCATCCTCGATCACCTTCTGACAGATGCTTCTCTACTACTAGAATTTTTCTAGCACGTCGGACAAGTCAACGTGGGACTTGGATTTTTTACTGAGTTTTGAATAGTGCACGGAGGCATGGGTACATTGCTGCTGGCGTTTGACATTACCGCCATTCTAGGCATAGCCTAGGCCTAGCCGTCCTCGTTGTAACTGTAGGGTCACTTTGTCCTGTGTGGTTGTCCTTCATAGTATTTTGTTTCGATTGCAACAGGACCTTCCCTTGTCCTCTACCTCTTCTCTAGTCAGAACCTTGCTCCTTCCCTTATACAACCACTTCCTTTCTCAGCTTCCCTCACAATCTTGTCGAAACTTTCACCCATATACCCCTTATCTTATCATTTGTCTCCTCCCTTGGTCATGGTATGCACAGGCTCCGCACACCAGAGAGTTAATAATCTAGGTGCATCTTGAGTATACCCTTTTCGCAAACCAACATTTTAATCAAAAATTGAAGCGATAATAAGAAATTACCTCTGGGACTATTGAAGAAGTCCCTCTCTGCTTCGCTGTAATATTTATTGGTGTTGATAGCGAACTCGGTGATATATCCCTCTAGGATACTATCCAACCAGACCTCAACGACGCACGACGTTTTGTTGTCAGTTTCCTGCAGCTCCTGGATTAGTTCACGGGTCTAGTACGTCGGTTCTCCTCCTTGAAAGTTCATCTTCTTGTATGTGAATCATGCCAACCACTCATACATTATGATAGGAAATTCACCAAAGAAGTATTTGTGTGGACCATCGTGTATATATCTTGCTAACCACTTTTTTGTTGTCAGTCTAGGGTTCTGATTTTCTACTTCAGCAAATTGTCTCAGCTTTTGATCAAACCAATCTTGAATTTTCAGTCGCATCAGATGCCACATCCATTCTTGGGTAACCAGATGTCGGATGCTACATACCCTCCTCTCAGTCACAACGAGGTCCTGACAACGGAACCATTTGTTGTTGCAATCCCAACCAACAAAACCCAGTCAAGGGGGGTTCCACTCTGTCGATGCTCAACACGCCATGATCTCCGTGAGCATCGGCCCAGACAAGTTTTACCCTGTCCAACAACACCCACAGAGTGGATGAGGTCTCACCCGAGATGTTCGATGGAGAGATGTAGGAGCCAAGTTTCCACAGTATAGAGGAGGGTTGGGGCATCAGAGGTTCATCATCTTAATTTATAGATCTAATCTACTTACTGACCCATTCATTATGTTGCATTTATTCATTCATCATTGCAGCAGATCTATCAGTGGGGAAAAAAGGTCTAAAATATGATAGTATCCATTAGCAAAAAGCATCACATTATCCATTCATATGTAGATCTATTCATAATTCAACATTAGAATCGTAGTAATGCAAAATAGGAAAAGATAAAATGCAACAGGATTTCAGATCAATCCACATCACATCATATTAAATCCGCAGAACAAATCGCAGATCAAAATAGACAATGATCCAGTATTACTCTATCTAGTATTCACTCTCCATGTATCTATATTTGTTTCTATCAATCTATATGCATAATTATTCTATTTATAGGTTTGCGCCTTTACATTCAAGGTCCACTTCTAACTAACTTCTAACAAACTTCTAACTAACTTAACCACTAAGGACCAATATTCCGTAGAAATTGTCAATAAGTACAAAAAGTGACGTGAAAATATCAAAAAGTGGACCATTTTTTCGTCTATCGCAATATCTTTTCCTTGTGCAGTGCGATGTGAGTATGTGCAACATCCTAGATGTTGCGTAACTCACTTAGGCTCCACCCCCTTGCCAACATCACACCACACTACGTCAACTTAAGAGAAATGCAGATAGTAATTATCGAAGAAAGCACAATGATTAACCATTATTGTTGCAGTTATTGAAAGGAATTCATTTACTATAATTTCCACACCACGCAATAGAATAATCAAAACATATACTTAACTCAGCGATATCTGTGGGAAGGCAGGCCCAGCCTTCAAACAAAGATGCCAGAACTAAAATAGATTAAAACGCGGAAGTCTGAATAATCCTGCTTCTTATATTAAAATGGTAAAATGAAAGTACATCTCTTTGTCATAGCTTACACAGTATAATCCGATATCAACCAAACCTTGGCTCAGAATGTTTTCCCATATTTACACATGATCAATGATAACCTTCACCCACTAATATCGGGCAGCCATGAAGATCTACGATCTTCAGGCTACCCGGTTACAAAAAGTTGTATAGCTGTGAGTGGAATTGAATGCGAGCAGACAATATAGGGAATCTTGTTGCATGAGTCATTATTGAATGAACATAATCAATTTAAGGAATACCTTGTCTATTGCAGTTAACCCTTAAGTAACGAAACGCTGTCACAGATGAGTCTAATGCAGCTGAGCGTGTTTCATAGATATGTGGAATGATGGCCTTTATTTGCTTCCAGTGTGTGGGGCTGCGACTTAGCAAGTGACAGATAGTGTCGAAAGCACATCTTCACTTCAAACCACTCGAGATGCTACACCTATACTTCTTTAAGTTGGACTATCTTTATGAAATCACGATGCATTAGTAAAGTTCAAGAGAAAAAGTTCTGATCATAACAATAATAGGAATTAATAAGTTAAAACAATAATTAATCATACCTATGAAGATTCAAGGCTCAATGTAAGAAAAGAACATATGTATGTTGCATGGAATGGGGTAGGACAAGGAAAAAAGGGTATAATAGGTGTGGTAAAAAAGGGGCATTTCAGGACCCAACAGAGACTGAAGAGGTGAACAGTACGGGGGTTCAGGTCCCAATTGATTAAGAGGTTGGTCATTTTCTTATAAGGATAAGTTCACCAATTCTTCCAAGTTCCCTACTAAGACTGAATTTTTGTGAAGTGGGTGTTCTTTTGGTAGCTCCTCTTCTTGGTAATTCAGAGATTGTCTGTAATCCCCCGATATTTTTTGCGTATGACCTTGTGAATATTCTGAAATGATCAACTACTTCAAAAGGAACCTGGTAAAGGTGTTCAACAGTTTGAGGGTTTATTCTTTCTTTAGAAGAAATAGTTTTATGGTTGTTACTAGTGGAATAGTTTCAAGAAAACGGGTTTCCTTTTCCAGCCATGCACTAGTGGCCCTCCTTCTAGTGCCAAAACTGTTGATTCCTGGAAAAAATTAGGTTTCGACAGTAGGGATTCTCCCCAACAACCATTCCCAATTAGATCGTTTATTGTTTGGTGTGGAGAATCCGTCTGGTTAGTGGCCAGGATATCATAGAATTAAATGAAGGTTTAAATCTATTTTACCATTGTGACCCGGTCCACCATTTATGTGTGTTTTTTTATGTTTTATGAATGATATGCAAGTTCCTAGATTAAATGCAAGTGACCAGGTGTAACATCCATACTTGGATATTCTCAATTAAGTAATTTCTGAAATAACCCACATATTTGTAGATAATAAAATATGAATAAATTGATAGATGAATGATGAAATATTACAAAGTGA
>LPNX011184397.1:92344-180676 GCA_001517045.1 Pseudotsuga menziesii
CCTTTGTTCCTAAATGATCGAAAGAAAAGAACAAATAATCTAACCTACTATATCTAACCTATCCCAGAGAGAAAAATTACTATTTGAATGAGTAATGTACTGCATTTTTTGCACAAATAATTTTACAGATACCTAATAAATTTAGAATACATAAATATAGTAGAAAAGATAACATAGAGATATCTCAGTGTCATTAATGCATTCACTACTCATTTACGGCATAATATTCATAACATTGAAATGAAATCATTCACAACATAGAAATAATTCAGCAGTTAGAATGATCTCACAAATTTGTATAATAAGCTAAAACAGAAATAGTTATTTATTCATCAATATTTATAGCATGCATTTGAAACTCAGGCAGCCCCTTCTCCAACAAAACTTTAGTCCTCTTTATTATAACAAGAAATAGTTCTTCTTACAAAAAATCCTTATCGTATAAGAGCTAGAAAAGTCCCTTCTCTATTCGGCTCTACCTATATTTATACATTTGCAAAAATGACTTTTGGTCTCCCAGCTGCCCTTTCGGCATCCTCAACTTTTAGTTACAAATATGTTTGTCTTCTAGTATGCTCATTTATAAAAAAAGATAAATACAACATATTAAAATTACATTTCCATGTGTAGATGTGATAGAACCACTCAAGTGGGCCTAGTCAACTCATTGATGAATTGTTTCCACGCCATAGCATCTGAAGCAACGATTCCAAAATTTGTTGGTTCTAAGAATCTAACCATGACCTCGTGCTTGGACAGTTGAGTCTTTATATCAGCCACCCTGGGTGGGGTTACTCGTAGATGGTCTTCCAAAAGGCAATTGCTCACTACAGCTTGATTCACCATACTTTTTATCACCTTTTCATTTAATCCTTTAATTAGTTGAATGCTAAGTTCATCTTCCTACAGTCTGTCATGCAGGTGCTTCAAGTGTTCTTCATGTGCTGGAAACTCTTGCATCCTTTTTGCTGAAGATGTCTGACATTTGTTGTGAGTTATGAGCACCTTCTTATAGAATTCCCTACACTTGTCTGATGTCTTCTCAACTGCCTCTATCAGTCTCTCAGCAGCTTTGTTACT
Organism: Pseudotsuga menziesii; assembly: GCA_001517045.1. NCBI lineage: Eukaryota > Viridiplantae > Streptophyta > Pinopsida > Pinales > Pinaceae > Pseudotsuga > Pseudotsuga menziesii. The sequence continues at coordinate 93,425 of LPNX011184397.1, forward strand.
GAAATTTATGAGATCATACTCAAGCTATAACCTTTTTGGATTCTTCACAGGTGCATTTTCAGGGGTTTCTTTATTTTCCTCATACGAGGTCATATGTCCTTGTATGGTCTCCATAATTTCCTGGGTTCAGGTCTTGAATTCAGAAGCTATGACTAAGATCTCCTGTAGTCAAGCTTCTACTTGATTTATTTTGAAGACCTCTTCTGCGAGCTCAACATGTACTTGATATATTTTACCTCTAAGTAGGAGGGAATTCTCTCTCAAAGGTTTTATGTCTATATTTCATTCATTGGCTGCCTTCAATAATACTTCCAAGGAACTATTTTGGGCTTCTAGTTCCGTAATTCAGACTTTATATTGCTCTCTTTGTTGATCAACTGTGTATTTTTGTGCTTCCATTTCCACCAACTTGTTCTCTAAATTCTTTTTCTCTCCATCCAAGGTCATGTTTGATAGTTTCAAAGAACCCCTTTCTTCTTCTAGTGTCTGGAAGTCCTGCTGAAGCTTCTAAAAATATGAAAGAGTGGCTTCATATTTTCTCTTGGAATCCCTGCCCACTCTCTCTTCCTTCCTTAATACTTCCTTCATCTCTGCCATTTTAGCTTTATAATGGTCAATGGTTCCCTTAAGCTTACTAATATTATGGGCATTTTCATCTACAATTGCAATACCCATGGAGCCTAATTTTTATGGATCTTCTTATACATCTTTTACGACCATCTTCTCGGTCACTGTGGTGATCTCGGGTTGGGTTCCCATCTTTAGAGTCTTCTCATTTCTCCACACAATGGAATTCCCTTCAAGATCAAAAAATACATTTTCCAGGCATGCAACTTCATGATGTTTTGACGGGGTGAATGGTACCAACCCAGTTCAACCATGGGGATATGACCTCCTGTAAGTATATTTCCTGAAGTGGAAGGGAGGTTCTCGGTGTTGTCCTGAGTAGGATCTTGTCCCTGATTCTCATTTTCTACTACTTCTTGATCTTTCTTTCTTTGTTCTTCTATGACCCCTCCTTGGTTTTGTGCTTCTTGTTCTTGATTTTGAGCTTCTTGAGCTATTGATCTTTCCAACTCTGCAATCTTCTCTTTGATAGCTTCTGATTTCTTTCTATGTTCCTCTTCCTTGTATTTTCTAGAAGCTTCTTCTTCCTCCTTTTCTCACTGGGCTTCTTCATCTAAAAGTTTCCCTGCACCTTCTGCCAGTCTTCGTGCAGTCTCTTCCTTTGGTTTTCTTGCAGCTTCTTCCTTCTGTCCCTTCGGTTCTGGATTGCTGCTACTACTTCCTTTAACTCTAGCTATTGTGGTCTTCCTTTTGAGTCGCTTATTCAAAGAGGTCATGTTGCAAATAATCTTGTACGTTTCTTCATCCTTGTCCACATAATCAGCATATTCGAAATTTACCTTGAGGAGTGCCTGATGGGTTGCAACCTTGCCTTGGAAATCATTCCGGTGAAATATCTTTTTGTTGAAATGAAAGATTTCTAGTTCCTTAACAAACTCAGGGGCACTCTTGACTTTATAGAACTTATAAATTCCCACATAGAAAGGTAGTGGTGGAAACACTGCTTTTTTCAGATTGAACAAATGACTTCCAAAGCCATCCAAGAAAAGATGTCTCACAACTTCCTTATGAACTATGTAATTTGTGGTGTATTTTGGAAACAATAAGGGTGCTTTTCTTCCCCCAATACATCTTCAGGCATGTACCTTCTTCAAAGATTAAGTAATCTCCAAACTCTTTGATAATTTCCAAAGCACCTTCAGATAGGCACTTACACTCCTCCAAGAAAACTAGCTGGTACAGAGGCATCAGGAACTCTTCATAGATTAGCTTGTAGTGAATGTGGTATTTGTGTGCCTAGAGTATCTGATATGTTGCATAAATAGGAGATTTTCCTCCTTTCCACTTGTAGTTGAGTTTGTCAAATGGGCGAAAGCAAAGTATGCAGTCAACCAAAAAATGTCATCCCAATTGAAAATTGTCCCTTTCATGGCTACATGGTAAATCAGTGGGATCCATCCAAACTTATAATATCTTCCATCGGCTCTGCCAAAAATCCTATTCAGCATCAACACTACCATTTTGTATGGAGTACATAGATGGGCAGTTTCGTATTCCTTAGACTGTTTATGCCTGAAAGTATTTCCTTCACCTACCATCATCTTTGTTGTAGCTATGTAATCAAGAATTAGGCCTTTTACCCAGTCAGTTGTCATGTTGAATTATGAGGGTGGCAGGTTGTATTCTTTTGCTATGAATCAAGGTGTGAAGGAGGCAAACCCTTTATCCACCACATTGTTCATGATCATCCTTGTTGCATCTGCTTTGGACATAATCCATCCAATGACCTCAGTGCAAGGAAAATCTTTGGTCTAGTGGATACCTTGGTGATTTCAGATCTCAGTATGTTATCATATAAGACTAGGTCCTCCAACCCTCCCTCCAGGGCCTTCTTCTCCATAAGCATATGGTAAATTTGACCCCATTTGAATTTGGGTTCTGCCTCGGTGACTGACTTTGTATCTTCATATACTATTTCCACCTTTGGTATGGGTGAGATTTCTGCATTTGAATCATAATCTACAATCTTGGCCTCCTTTTTTCCCTTCTTCGTATGTTTTCTGGTACAAACTGTGACTGTAATAACACAAAAAAATTGTCTTAACATTTACATCATTAAAAAAACTCATGCATTCAGGAAAAGTAATGATTATGGCATCAAATCACGCTAGGAAAATCATTTTTTCAAGGAACAAACTGATATGTTATTTTACCACATTCTTTTCTGTCATCGCACCACAGCTCAACGATACCACACTCTGGTAAACACCACTTTACAACACAGGAAAGCTTCACGTAGGGAATATTCTATGTTCTAAAAAACCTAAAACATTAACCCCCCTCTTCCATCGGCTTCGAAAATATGTAAGAGTCTCAAAACCCGCAAGTAGCACACAGGAGCTAAACGGAGGTGATGCAATAGATTTAAACACTAGGATCAAAATCCCTCGGGGACGAGATACAGTATAAAAGCCAAATCTTAAAATGATTTCCTGAATAGAAAAAAAACGCAGCCTCCACCATTGCATAGGGGTGAGAACCAAGTCATATCCAGGCCAACGAAAATCTTGGGCCTATGGGGACTCATCATTAGCTACCAAGCCTACGAGCGAGATGCCTCAGAATAAAAATAACAAGGCTCCATGGGAGCAGTTAAGGAGGCCAGGACAAGGTCAAAACTTTTAAGAGGAAAGCTGCTAAACCTAAAATGAAAGGAGGGAGCCTTTTTAAACCCCTGCATGATGTATCAAAAAATGACAGTTTGCAGTTCAATCAAACCGCCAATCAAAAGAAAGTAAACGAAAACCTACCTAGCATGTGAAAATCTTGACAATAGTCGTGGAGGCAGTGCTCCATGAGAGCTCTAGATGGAAGTCTTGACTACTCACAATGAATGCCTCAATGGGATAAAATCACAACTAACCATTCTAAAATGCTCATGTTCAATAAAAACAATGGTAAAAACCCCTTTCATTGGCGTATATATAGACAAAAACGGGTAAAAACAACTTAAAGAGGTAGGTAAGACTTTAAAACTGCACACGCGAGGTCAAAACACCATTAACACCAAAACATAGCACATCATATGATTAAAACTAAGTCAATTTGAAAAGAAACCCGCTAACAATGACTCAAAGGTCACAACATAGCCGCTAGTATCGGCCCACTTCCTAGTAAGACACCCGATTTAAGTGACGGATTTGGAAGACGGAAGACATTAGAAGAAAAACCCTGAAAGACAGTCGTCGTTGTGGCTTAAATATGACGATGATTCTGATGAAGCGGGCTCGATGATGATCGGGCAGTCAAAACAAAACACTTTTCGTAGTTGCATCAAAAAAAAGAAAAGTTTTTCGATGCTTCGGGTCACAAAACTCGGAACAAGTTCCGATACTCAACCTACAAACATGCCCGTCATTGCGGCCCAATATATGGAAAGCTTTCGATGCATCGAAAAGTAATGAGTTTCTCTGTGCCTTTTAAAAAAAATCTGATGTTGCGGATCAAAACAAAAGAACCCTCTCGATGTTGTGGCATGAACCTCAGAAGGCATACGATGTAGCGGATAAACATGATCCGATCTGTGCTTAAGAAAAATCATCCTCTATAGCGTCTTGAAGAACAGGATTCACCCATTGTTGCAGCTAAAATATTACGAAAATCTCCGACGCAATGAGCTTGATAAAACAAACAAAGTGCATAAAAAACAACCGCTATTGTGGCGCTAACTTGAAAAACCATCCGCCATAGCGGGTCAAAACTAGAAATTCATCCGCCGCTTCAGATAAATATTGAAAATTCATCCGCTGCTGGTGATCAAAAAGACTTTTTTGCCTTAGTCTAAAAATTTCTTGAATTTCCCATGATGAAAACAAGTCATTAATGATGGATCTCAAACTCAAAATTCCTAGGTAGAAAAAACTAAAATTTTTAAGGGGGGCCCTAAAAATGCAAAAAAAAATTGCGGAAATAGTTGCAGCAACAACACAGAGGTATACCATGCTATTTTTCAGAAGAGGTTTCCTAGAGTGCTACCAAAAATGAGAGCTATCTTGTAGTTTTCCACAGATAACAGGATAGGTGATTGGTTTTTATTTGAAAATGGATCGGTGATCAGAGTGTATGGCTTCACTCATCCACCATATATGTTTCCAGCCTTCTTAACCCCCAGAGTGTTCTCCCTGGAGTTCATCAAGCATAAATTGGTAGTAGAAACGGATCACTTCTTGAACTTCAAAAGGTCTACTGAAATAAAGTATCCCTTGGTTGTGGGACCTTTTACCATCAAGAACAAAACTACCTTACCAATGATTGAGAACTTGTTAAAGGAAATGGGATTCCCAACAGAGCCTGCAGTTGATTATGATCCTCATCAGGTCATTTCCAATAGAAGAAAAATTTGAAGAGGAAACCATTCAAGCATGTAGAGGTTTTTGGGTTGGCAGATGCTACCAATTGGGATGACTATCCGAAGGAGACTCCCAAAGAGACTAATATGCAGGAGGATTCAAGTTCCTCTGTAAAGGATATTACGTCATTAATGCCTTATATTTCTAAGGTGATTTCAGCAACTGTAAACATTACACCTTGGTCTAGCCACTCAGAAAGAAAAAATAAACAAGAACTCTTAGATGCCATGGACATGGAAGAGGAGGACACTACTGAACTCCTAAGAGGCGGAATATTGAAGTGGAGGGACAGTTGATCCAAAATACAAAAGAGGATAAAGGAAAACAAAATATGAAAATAACATGACATGTTTTTGAGGTCAAGGAGTATTCCTTTGCTGACACACCCGCAGACTCTACATTAGAATTCAGGAACAAGTTAGAACTGTTGGAAAAGTATAATGTATAAAAGTACATGACTTCAGATGAAACTTTGAAGTTGTACTCAGAAGTAAGAAAGATTTCCAATCAAGATGTGTCTCTTATTGATGTCAGAGACCAGACCCATAACACTTTAAAATTGGCATTAGAAACCAATAACAAGGTTCCTAAAATAAATATGGACATGGATAACATTCCTATCCCATACATGATTCACTTACACAAATAGAATAGGGATATTTTTCTTACAGATCTGTTGAAATTCACACCGAAGTTGTCTAAGCTGGCAATCACTAAGAGAAAAATTGAGAATCAGCTAAGATAGGAAAGGTAGAGATTAAAGCACATCAATCCCAAATAAAAAATCTATAGACAGAGCTTCTAGCTACTGGGGGCTAGGCTGGCAAGGGAACAAGCATGCAAAAGCTATTGAATGAAAAGGAGAACGCCATCCAGCTGCTGAAAAAGAAATTGAAAATACCTACTACTCAGCTGTTACAAGGACCTGAACTAGCTAAGATAAAGAAATAAAAATAAAGCTTGAAGAATGAATTGACTGATTGTAAAGCCAACTTATTAAAGTTTTCTGATAAGGAGAAGAAATGGCTTAAATGCATGACCTTCGTGGTAGAAAGTGAAAAGATCTTGAAAGGAAAATATGATGAAATGGATAGGAAGTTAGAGGAGAAAGAGAAGGAGCTTAAAGACAGGATTACCCTCCTATGGCTCAATCCATTGAACAAACCATAGTCCAATCCATGTCACAGTGGAGCTTAAAGGATTTAGAGATAAATGGGTTGAAAAAAAAAGACCCTGGAGAACCTGGCATTGCAGAGAGAGCAAGAAAAGAATACTTGGGAATCCAAATACGATGCTTGGGAGCCCAAATGTTAGGGGCTACAAACAAAGAATGATAAATTGGTGAAACAGGTGACAAGTCAGCTACAAGTTCAAGGGGAAAAACATATTATATGGGACTCCATCATTGAAGAAGCATACAAATTTAGGCCCTACTTGGACTATATTTTAGATAAGGAATTGGTGATACATTCATCCAAACATGTTTTGATAGTATCAAGAGAAACGTTGAATAAGAAACCAGTCTACTCCGCCAAAAATGCTATTGATTTCCTAAATAGTTCATTAGAGGATGATTTAAACAAAGCGAATTTCAAGGACAAAATCTCAATCATTACTTGGGATAGGAAGGCTATAAACAAGTATCACCACTTAAATACAGTTCAGGAAAAGGTTGATATTTTTTCCCACCAAGTGAAGTTTTTTACTGATATGTTTGACCCACTGTTCAAGAAAGGCCTCCCTTTCTTCTGGAAATAAAAGGGTGCAATGTTAACTCAAAATGAATATCATGAAAAACTAATTGCATGCAGACTAGACCACACCAATTTTACTGACATGAACCAGTCATTATTTTGCAAGATGATTGTGGATAAATTGGCTGATGAATTTGAAATATTGTTCGCCTTTAAAGAAGCATGTGCGCAACTACGAATATTTTCTTACCAAGACCACATAGAGTTACGCATGCTGGAAAAGGAAATGTCCATGCTAGAACTTCCATCTCTAGATTAGTGGAATACTGTAGAGAGGTTTAGAAGGACCAAATACACATTGCATGCCCAAGCATGATGACGAGCAATTTAGGGTTGAGTCAGCACAAAGCCATTGAGGGTACTATGCACCATCACTTTCAATCAAGCGAGCCTGATGTCCTAGATTTTTCATTACCACTTTGAGCAAGCATGCACGTTATTCCATGTTTCATATTCTATGTAGAAATCATGGCGAATGTGCCACATCAAAACTGTTAGGATTCATAATGATGATTCGAGATTCATCCCTAATTTTGTAACTGATTTTGGCTATGTTTCAAGGTTAGTCTCAGGATCCCTGCAACACTATAAATGTAACCTCTATATAGGAGTAAGTGTTTGACTTTCATTTTTTGAAGCCTTTGTGCTCAGATTGTAGCTCTGTAGACTTTCTTGGAAGTGTTAATGAAAACATGTTTTCTCTAAGTTTTTGAGATTCATCATGGTGTTCATATTCAATTTTTGTTTCCTATTTACATAATTTTCATATGTCTAAATTTCTGTTAATGCTTTCTAGTTGTATGTGATGAATTTGCTTCATTAAGCGCTCCTTTCATCAGATATAGCATTCGTTATGTGTCTGTAATGATCGTTCTAGAATTCATCCTTGTTAGATGATCCATTTCTTTCATTTCCCGTATTGCTGTTTCCGCTAAATGTGTTTTCAAGAGATTCATCCGTAGATAGGTGCCTCTTGAAGATGCACTGGACTTTTCTCCTTTATACTACCACCACTTGAAGATATTTGGCTGAATATTGCACTTAATTTGCCTCAGATTACGAAGGGAATATCATTGCTCATTATTTGCTATAATATCCTTGAATGATTCATACTGTGACTCCATGGCCCAATGGTATTTGATATCTATTTGTATTACAATCTTTAAATTTACAAACAAATCTGTTCCCATTAGGAATCTAGCCATCTAAATGCTTGTTTAAAGCCAAATGTATATGTGAATGTTCTCATGACAAAGAGAGAGCCCTCTTTGAATGTATTGGCTAGAATGCAGTCTAAGGATTGGTTTGAAATTGATGCCTCAGTAACTTCCTAATTACTGGGGTGATAACATATTGGCGTCATTTTGGGGGACTAAATACTATTATCTCCTCGAAGAAACGACATAGTTCTAGTTCTACGACCCAGTTGAGCAGCCGGTCCTAAAAACATGCTGGTTGAATATGCTCTGGTGACTCCACTTAGAACATTTGAAATGTGACTCCACTAGGAATACCGACCACCCAGAAGCTACAATTTTTTTCAGAATTCTCTATGGCCACTATACTAGGAAATTGAGCTCAAGGAAGAGACATGGAAAGGCATGGTAAAACGAAAAATAGGGAACTCAAGGGTTCATCTTCTCCAAGGTACCTTGTCCTTTCTCGTAAAATTTTTATATCATTTCCTAATCTTGTCAAAGAAATTTCCCACGGTTTATTGCACTCAAAACAAGGCCATGGACTTACCCCTATACATCCTTCTTTAAGAACTGAAGATATCCCTTCATCTTATGCATATGGTTTTGAACAAGATCCTTCAGTCAAGTCACATAAGAACAATGATCATCCCTGATAAACTCACAAAGCTACAATTGATACCGCATCCTTTTCTGAGTCTCTAGGGAGGGAGCTCCAACCCTTTTCTGATCAAGAGTGCCCCTTATTCCCCTTTGAATTGGCCTCACTAAAATCCACTACCACAGATCATCCTGATGCCCTGTCCCAGTTTCCCACCACTTTAGACTTCAAGTAGCCTTCATCATCCATTTTTATGGCCGATCCCAGCTCTGCAGTTCCTCCCAGTACATTGAATCAACCTGTCACACCTGCTCCAATTCCTCTTTCAAACCCTGATTAATCTCAGGAAAAGAAAATCAGTTTTCCCATTTACTTCTCCCTACTGCTCTTCATGACCTCCCCTAGGGATATTCCCAAAAACTCAAACAATTTAAGGGAGAGAGAGGGTATTCAGCTGAAGAACACTTGGAGTGGTTTACATATTGGACCAAACTAGAAGAAATAGGCCATAAGGATATTAAAGTCAGGTTGTTTTCCCAAAGCCTTGCATTAGAAGCAAGAAAATGGTTCACAGATATTCTTCACAACTCCATTCTGAACTATCAGGATTTTGAGGATTCTTTCAAGTAGAAATGGGAAGAAAAGAAAGACCCTAGGAATTGTTTTTCCCAATTCCATTCCATGAAGAGCAGGGAGGAATAATTGGTCCATGAGTTCTCTGACAGGTTTATGGAAGTATATAATGCAATCCCTGTCCAATTCAAGCCTCCCCTGGGGCTTCCTAGCTCTAATAAGTTGAAGCTTTTTATAGTGAATTTACCTTATGGCTAAGTGAAAGAAGATCTACCTCCCTGGTTGATATGATGAATGATGCCCTAGAGGTAGAAATAAACCTGACTGCTGCTAAGAATAAGGGAAAAGAAGAGGGATAAAGAAGGAAGAATAGAGATCCTGAACAACTCCTTTCCTCTAACTCTGAGGATTCCAGAATGGAAAAAATGATAAGGGCCATGGAAGAGTTGATGGAGAGGGTCACTATGGGAAATAGACCACCTCCCATAGAAAATCAAGAGAAACAAAAACATAACTTTAGGATATCTCTCCCTCCCCCAAAGAATCAAAGAATTCATGAAACTCCTTTCCAGTTGGAACTAAAAGAGGAATCAGATTCGAAGTTAATGGCTAAAGAAGGACCTTTCTGTGTTGTTCAAACCAAAATTCCATCTGAATATTTACATGAATATACAAATCCTTCCCTACTAGTGGAAGATGAGAAGGATACACAACTAAAGTCTGCCTTGCTTTCCAAACTGTCTTTTTATGAAGATTACAATCAGCAAGAGGAAAGCAACTCTTTTCCATTATGTTTTTCCTCATTTGATTTTTTGAACCAAATATTAAGAATTTCTAATCAAACACAGAAGCTTGAGGTTATGGATAATGTCATGGAATTTGTAGGAGTAGATAACGAGAAAGGTAAACTAGTAGAATATACTTTACATTCCAATCCTTCTCTTTATGAGCAGGAAGATAATCATCCTAGAGTTGTACATGAGGAGTGTTACAATGTGTTTTATGAAGAATGCAGTTAGATTGTTACAAACCCTATCTGTTATGGTTTTGAAGAAGATTTCGGTCCACCTATATATGATGAATATGAGGATGGCTACTTGGAAGACGAGGGTCTTGAATGAGATGTCTCTTCATGCTCTTCAGATTCAGATTCATAATATCAAGAAAGGTTCATTTCACTTGATTTTATTGAAGGAGAGGATGATATTTCTGCTAGAGAACACAAAGAGAATCAAGCTACCACTTCATAAATTTTAAATCAAGTTGTTGACATCTCATTGGAAAATGGTCATGAGCATTCCTTGCATGGTTCTTTTGAGGATCAATTTGACAGGGTGCTAGAGGAGTTACAGTTTGTGAAGCATTATTGGGGCAAGAAAATGACATAAGAATTTGAATACTGCCCTGGATTTTATGATCTAGTGGCCGAGTATATAGAGCAACCTTGTCATGGCAGGTGCATAACATAATTTTTTAAAGGTTGTCACGAGCCAGTAGATAGATATGTGGAGAATTTTGCAGTAAGAATGGTGGTTTATGTATGTGTAGTAAAGATTAGATTTTCAATATGTTAGAATAATCAACCCATAGTTACCTACATTAGACACTAATTTAATTATTTTTGTCTTATTACCTAGATTCCTATATTCCGTTCTATGCTAGTTTCCTTCTACATGTCCTAGAAGTCAACACTTGATAAAACTGAGTCATGGATCACTTGGGAAAGATCCTAGAAACCAATTTTAGCATGTCTTCTTTATTCCATATTCTCTAAAGCGCATATCTACTTTATTCTGAAAAGCTACCTTGCTTTATAGTTGTTTTAAGGCAAAAGGAAAATCTAGTCTAGGTGTAGATGCCTTGTTTTTTTCCCACATCATCCTCCCTAATTTTCTCCAAATAAAAGAATGTATGAGTTTTCATTCCATTCCTTTCTATCTTTCCCACTTGACTTAGCAAATTCATGAGCATCTTCATAGATTTGGAAACTGCTTTATGCACCTATGGGGGATTTGACTAGATTTGGTAAGCCTGCTTTTTTACTATTTCTAATGGAATAGTTATGCATTCGAACCTCTCATATAATTATATATTAAATCATCCTATTACTTCATAAGGTTGGATAATGTACACTTACTCAATACAGATTAGTGTTATGCTCCAATTCCAGTCTCCTTTGGTGTTAATTTTGCATGTTTGATTAGCAATTTTGTGAGTTTAGTTGTTCTATCTCTTGGGTTCAATTTCCACATGGTATCAGAGCCTTTGTATATCAATTTCTCTCCTTCCAAATTGTTATTTCATATTTGACATCATTGACTAGGAGCGCATTTTGCTGACTGGAGGGCACAACTACTGAGCTATGAACCAATCTCAGAAGATCATCTTGATTCCATTCAATTTCTTTGATTGGAAAGCTAAGATGGAGATATTTTTGAGAGAGAAAGGTCTCTATAAGGTGACTATGGAAACTGAGGCAGATCCCAATGCATTTGCAGAGAAAATTGAATGGCACAATAGGAGGGATGAGGCCTACGGTATTTTGTGTTTGAGCATCTCAAGAGACCTCCTCTTCCATTTTGATGGATTGAAATCACCTAATGAAGTGTGGGAGAATATTAAAGAGATTTTTGGAAAGACATATGAGATGAGAGGACATCAAATTGAGAATGAGTTGATCTCCTTGAGTCATAGTAGCTTCAAATTATTGCAACTCTACTTTTCCAATTTTAAGGCCCTTGTTTTGTAGCTAAAACAGTGTGGGATCGAAAAGAAGGAAGATAAAATAGTCTTGGACATACTCTCTAATATTGGTCCTGACTATTCAGTGTTTGTTTCGACCTTCCATGCCACCAAGTTGATAGCTCAAGCCTGGAATATGCCTAAGCTTGCAGATTTCATGGAATCCCTCACACGGGAGCAAGATAAGTTAGTGATGATGGGCATCATCAAAACTTCCAAAGACCAAGCTTTAGTTGCTGGATATTCAAGAGTGTATTCAAAAAGAAAGAAAAAATCTAAAAATCCACCTGAGCAAAAGAGAGACAAGTCTAAGTCTCAAGAGGAGCCCGAAGGTTCCAAGAATAATTCCTAGAAGAAGAAGAATAAAGGAGAAATGAGCAAGTGTGCATACTATAGTAAGGGCTACCATCCTGAGATCTCTTGTATGAAGAAGTAAATTGACATGTTCACCCAACTCCCGAAGAATAATAACATCTCCCTTCCTGATTTCTCAAAGAAGAAGGAAGGAGGATCAAATTCAGAAGACAAAGAGAGAGTACATGCCTTGGTTGTTGGAACATCAAGCTCACCTAGATTCATCATAGATTATAGAGATTCTATACATATGGTTTCAACAAAAGAGACATTCTCCTCTCTTGACATGTCGAAAGGTCCACCAATAGTTTTGGGAGATGAATCTCTCACTGATAGTTTGGGGAAGGGTAGGATTGATCTTGACCATGGTAGTTTCAATAGTGTGTTGTATGTTCCAGTTCTTTCCTCTGATATCTTGTCAGTGCATCCGATGACTCATACTAGGTCTCCAAATAAGGTCATATTCTCCCCTGATGATTTTGAAATCAATGAGATTTCGAATGGTAAAGTCATAGCAAAAGGTGTTGTTGATCACACTTCGAAATTTTTCCCATTTTCTACCCTACTCAAACCCCTCTGCTCTTTCAATTCATGCTAATGAAGCAAGAAATATTTGGCATGAAATATTTGGCCATATAAACTACAAGTATATTTCTGATTTGAGTGAAAATGATATGGTCATAGGGTTACCAAAGATCAAGTTTTCTAAGGGAGTCTGTCAAGGTTGTATCCTAGGAAAACACCCAGAGCACAAGTATGAGAAAGCTAGTCATGAGAGAACCTCTGCACTTCTTGAGTTGATCCACAGTGACATTGCTGGTCCATTCCCTCATATGTCCATGAGTCAAGCCAGATATGCACTGACCTTCATAGATGACTTTTACAGGTATTGTTGGGTTCACTTCCTAAAGCATAAGTCTGAAGTTTTTGACCTATTTAAAGTCATTAGAGCTTTGGTTGAAAACCAGTCTAGGAGAAAACTCAAGATCCTCAGATATGAAAATGGTGGTGATTATGTCAAGTTCGAGTTCATTCAGTATTGCAAAGATGCAGGTATTCAGATGCAGCATTCGATCCCTTACACACCACAACAAAATGGTGTTTCTCAGAGAAAGAACAGATCACTGAAGGAGATGGAAACTTGCATGATGGAGGCTAAGACTTTGCCACCAAAGTTTTGGGATGAAGCTATAAACCATGCATCCTACATCCAGAATAGGGTGCCTCATAAGTAGCTTGATGGTATGACTCCTTTCGAAGCTTGGAGTGGGCACAAGCCAAATGTGACCCATTTCAGGATTTTTGGCTCAAAGGCTTGGGCTAGAATTTCAACTGAAAAGAGGACGGCTTTGCAACCCCAAATCCAAGAGTGCCTATTTTTTGGGTATTCTAAAGATTAAAAAGGGTACAAGCTCATCAACTTGAGCACTAACAAATATTTCATTGAAAGAAGTGTCCAAATCCAAGAAGAGCCTTTAGCAGCAGTTGAAGTTGGAGAGTCCTCTTCACCACCAGAACCATTGATTGTAAGTAAAGAGACTAATGAGTTTGCTGATTCTGATATGTCTAATAATGATGATTTTATTGCATAACCTAACAATCCTACAATACCAAAATGGGCAGCAAATACCATTCATGCAACTAGGGAACTAGCTGGAAATCCTAATGACACTAGGAGGACTAGATCTCAATTTGAGAGTGCCCTTTGTGTGAAAGATCCTCTATTTGCTCAGAAGTGCTATCTGATGGTTGAATCAGATCCATAGAAATATGAAGATGCAGCACATTATCCAAAATGGAAAAGAGCCATGAAATAAGAATTCAGCTCGCCTCAAAAGAACAACATTTGGGAACTGGTTGATCTTCCCCCGGGGAGGAAGTTAGTTCAATGTAAGTGGGTTTTCAAGAATAAGTTTGCTGCTGATGGTTCACCTTTAAAATATAAGGAAATATTGGTATCCAGGGGCTACTCACAAGTACATGGTATTGACTACAATGAAACCTTTTCACTAGTGGCAAAGATGGACTCCATAAGGCTAGTTCTAGCCATTGCAACTTCGAAGTAGTGGGAAGTGCATCACATGGATGTGAAATGTGCTTTCCTAAGTGGAGATATCACTGAGGAGATTTACATGCAGATACCTGAAGGGTTTGTTTCTAATCCATCTTTAGTGTGCAGGTTAAAGAAATCATTGTATGGGCTCAAGCAAGCCCCCAGGGCTTGGTGCCAAGATTGATGGATTTTTGCTGTCACTGAGTTTTGTTCAATGCAAGTCTGATCCTAAATTCAATTTGAAGATGATTCATGTTTATTTCATGATTATTGTCTTGTATGTGGATGACCTACTGATTACAAGAAGCTCAAAGAAAGAGATTGCCTCCTTGAAGGATGCAATGAACCATGCATTTTCTATGACAGATATGGGATTGTTGAGCCAATTCTTGGGTCTCGAAATTGTTCAATCCCAACATGGAATTAAATTACATCAGTCCAAGTATGCTTCATATTTTCTCATCAAGTTCAACATGAAATATTTCAAGCCAATCAAGACTCCCTTCCTTTCAGGAGTTAAGCTTGAAGAAGCAGGTTCTTCTCCTATGGTAAATAATACATTGTATAAGCAGTTGATTGGGTGTTTGCTTTATCTTACACACAATCGACCTGATCTATATTATGTAGTTAGTGTGGCTTCGAGATACATGGATCAGCCTCATGAGATCCACTGGAGATCAGCCAAAATGATTCTAAACTTTTTTCAAGGAACAAGAACTCATGGGGTCTTCTACAAAGCAAAATTTGATCTTTGGATTTACTGATAGTGATTGGGAAGGTGAAAACATAGACCGAAAGTCTACATTAGGATATGTGTTCATTATTTTAGAAGGACCAATGATCTATTCAATCAAGAAGCAGAGTTCCATAGCACTCTCATCTACAGAAGCAGAGGATAGAGGAGTTGTAAATGCAGCAACTCAATGTTTGTGGTTGCAGGGGATACTTGGAGAATGTGGCTTCAAATCAGAGTTTTCAACTATTATCTACTATGATAATAGGAGAACCATTAGAATTTGCAATGATCCAGTTCATAAAAAGAGAACCAAGCACATTAGATCCATATGCACTACATCAGACAGCTTGTGCATGATGGTACCATTGTTCTACTCTTCTGTGTATCTTTAGAACAAGTAGCAGACATCTTCACCGAAGTTTTTTGTGAGAAGACCTTCAGAAATATCAAATCACCATTGGGGATTGTTGATCATGCTGTGAAGCATGATTGATGACAAGATTTCCAAATTTTGTTTTTCCTGTCCATGTTTAAGGGAGTATTTTCCCACTAGGTTTTTACCTCTTTCCTTGGTTGTATGGACAAGCAGTATGTAAAGGGTGACTAAGCCTTGTTGCTAGGCCCTATATTTTTCTGATATTTACTCATAAATTTAGGATTAAGGGGGGTTGTTAGAATACTCAACCTATAGTTACCTACATTAGACATTAATTTAATTATTTTTGTCTTATTACCTAGACTCCTAGATTCCATTCTATGCTAGTTGCCTCATACATGTCCTAGAAGTCAAAACTTGCTAAAAATAAGTCATGGAACACTTGGGAAACATCCTGGAAACCAATTTTAGCATTTCTTCTTTATTCCATATTCTCTAAAGTGCATATCTGCTTTTTTTTGAAAAATTGCCTTGCTTTATAGTTGTTTTCAGGAAAAAGGAAAAGCTAGTGTAGGTGTAATTGACTTGTTTTTTTCCCACATCCTCCTCCCTCCTTTTATCCAAATAAAAGCATGTATAAGTTTTCTTTCCATCCCTCTTTAGCTTTCCCACTTGACTTAGCAAATTCGTGAGCATCTTCATAGATTTGGAAATTGCTTTATGCACCTATGGGGGATTTGACTAGATTTGGTAAGCCTTCTTTTTTACTATTTCGAATGGAATCCTTATGCATTCAAACCTATCATGTAATTATATATTACAACAGCCTATTACTTCATAAGGTTGAATATTGTACACTTACTTAATACAGATTAGTGTTATGCTCCAATTTCAGTCTCCCTTGGTGTTAATTTTGCATGTTTGATTAGCAATTTTGTGAGTGTAATTGTTCTATCTCTTGGGTTCAATTTCCACACAATCATAACATTTTACCATTCAATTCTTCCTTTCTAATTTGGATCAAGCATGCAGAAAAATCCCAGTCATTAGATCATTTTCTTGATTGGCTTAAATGGTGGTTAGAAGTTACTTGACTGGGAATTGATGCTTAGTAAGTAGGGTAGGTAGGTGTGAATAATATTGACCTGGAGAGAATTTACTTTAAGAATTTATTTCAGTATTTTGTCATTTATTTTCAGCATTAGTTCAATTTCATTTTTAGAGCACGATAGGGGATTTCAAGAGATGATTGGGATCAGTCCAATGGATTAGGAATTTGGTCTATGTGGTTCTTTGCTACCTCACAGGGAGGATAGTATCCCCAATTTAGAGTTGTTGTTAGCACTTGTGCTAAATTTTGAATATTTCTACATAGGGATCTGCACTAATCCCTCTGCAAAGATCTATACCGGTGAAAATGAGGGGGGGTATAGGAAAAGACGTTTCATGTCTTGTGACCTGAAGGATGTTAAGGAGTTTCTGAAGGTTCTCAAAGGAGCATTCCTAAGTTAGAAATGCCAAATATTTGAAAAAATGCCATGATTGTTAACCTTACATATGTATATGAAGTGAGAAATCTGTTCCAAGGTACAAGATGAAAAAAATGAATGACTTAGATGCAGAATAGAGGAAATCGATGGGCGAGAAAGATATCACCAGGGAAAAATGTGCAGAGGAATAAGATATTGATGTGTGCAAACTCTGTTATGCTTTCCATATTTTAATGGTCAAGACTAAATGTTTTCCAAGATCAATGGTGGATGGAGGTTTCATGAATCCAACATGCATGGATATACAAAATATTTTCCCTTGTGAAATCTAGTATGAGCAGCATGTTTCAAGGGTTGAGATCTAAGGAGGATGACGATCAATCGTCGATGTGGATTTCACATTTTCAACATGCAAGAAGGATAAATTATGTCAAGGATGCAAAATCTGGTAGGGTCCGCTTATTCCAATGGTTACGATCTCAAGTGGGTCAGATATATGGTGGAGATACATTTCGAAGCTGCAAAGTGCACGAAAGATAAGACATGTCGGGGTTGTGAAATATTGTAGGACCTACACAGCTATACAGGAATTTTGAATGGAAAGGATATATGGATGAGATGGATTTCGCAGCCCAAACATGCGTGAAAGATAAATGAAATTGGGGCTACGAAATTGGGTAGACCTTGCACCTTTGGACGGTGGAGACCCGGCGAAGAGCTGATCAATGATCCTAGTGGATTTTGTAATGGTAAGGAGCATGAATTTTAGCAGGATGAGGTGCTGTGAAATCTTGTAGGCCCTACACCTTCGGAAGGCGGAGATTGTGGTAGAGTTTAGCTCTATGGTTGAGATTCCTTTCACAATAGAAACACATAGAAGGTTTAGCAAGCTCGAGGATTGAGAAATAAGGTAAATTCCACATCCTTTGACATTTCAGATTATCAAAGATTCAGATATACGGCCCGAAATAATTTCACGGGACAAATATGTGAGGTAGATAAGAACATAAGAAAGTATAAGAGCACTGCGCATGTGAATTTGAGGCATTATTTTATTCTCCAGCATCAGAAAGAGAGATCCCGAACAATGAAGAAGAATCCCACTCATACGGTCTCCATTGGACACCTGTCAAGATCACCAGGTAGGCCTGTTGTCCCTTCTGAAATGTATAAATGGCTCAAGTTGAAAGCATGGAAGTTTAGATCCTAGAATATCAGAGAGTGGAAGAATATTTTGAGGATAGGGATGTGGAGGTATTTGATACACTTATGTTGAATAGACCCATTGGTGATGTTATGGAGAATCTAATATTGATTAAATATCAAGGAACTGATGTACATAACATGTACCAGTCCTACTTTCATTTTTTCACAACTGATCAAACCTCGAGTTGCCTAGATATTGTCAATTGGTGTCCCGATAATTATTCTTTGTATGAGAGAGTAATAATGGACACTACCTGCTCCAATGTCCTTTTCCCTATATATCCTTTAGCTGTTAGAAAAACCTTGTCAGTCCCTGAGGAATTTACCCTAAAATCCCAGGATTATAAAGAAGATTCCATAGTTCAGTGTTTCAGAGAGTCTTTGATATAAAAGAAACAAGATTTCTTCAAGAGATGCTTCAAACCGAATATAAAGATATTATACCAACTTTTTCCAATCAACTCCAGCCTATTCAGTGAAGAAACCCAGTGCGATGTCACTCTGCTGAGTCAGTTCTTAGGCCTAGACACTGACAAGTTCATAACTGAGTCGCTCATGAGTTTACTTTTTGTCTTAAGCACGTGTCCAATTGAGTCAAATGATCCCGGTCAAGTGGTGTAGGTTTCATGTCTAAAGTTTAATGATTTATTAGCTGAGGATATCCATTCTTAGTTAATGGACTTCTCCAGGACCAAAACTTATAAGTTTCAATCCTATTTTCTCAAGATGTCCCTTTCCTTTAATGAGGAGAACTTGCAATTACCAGAAATTTTGTTAACTAAGGAAATGAGTAATTATTACCCTAAATTCATGAACTTCCTCATGTCAGAGGTGTACCATGCTATTTTTTAGAAGAGGTTTCCTAGAGTGCTACTAGAAATGAGAGCTATCTTGTAGTTTTACACAGATAACAGGACAGGAGATTGGTTTTTATTTGAAATTGGAACGACGATGAGAGTGTATGCCTTCACTCATCCACCATATATGTTTCCAGCCTTCTTAACCCCTAGATTGTGATCCCTGGATTTCATCAAGAAGAAATTAATAGTAGAAACATGGCACTTCTTGAACTTCAAAAAGTCTACTGAAATAAAGTATCCCTAGGTTGTGGGACCTTTTACCATCAAGAACAAAACTACCTTAAGGAAATGGTATTCCCAACAGAGCTTGCAATTGATTATGATCCTCATTAGGTCATTTCCAACAGAATTAAAATTGTGAAGAGGAAACCTTTCAAGCATGTAGAGGTTGTTGGGTTGGGATATGCTTCCAATTGGGATGATTATCCAAAGGAGACTCCCACAGAGACTGATATGTAGGAGGATTCAAGTTCCTCTGTAAAGGACATTACTTCATTAATTCCTAATATGTCTAAGGTGATTTCAGAAGCTGTAAACATTACACATATGGCCATCCACTTAGAAAGAAAAAATAAAAGAGACCTCTCAGATGCCATAGACGCTGAAGAGGAGGGAACTTCCAGAACTCCTAAGAGGCAAAAGATTGAAGTTGAGGGACAGCTAATCCAGACTACAACAGAGGACAAAGGAAAGATGAAGATGAAAATAACATGACCTATTTTTTAGGTCAAGGAGTATGCCTTTGCTGACACACCAACAGACTCTACAAAACAATTTAGGAACAAGTTAGAACTATTGGAAAACCATAAAGAAACAAAGGACGTGACTTCAGATGAAGCTCTGAAGCTGTACTCAGAAGTAATAAATATTTCCAATCAAGATTTGTTTCTTATTATTGTCAGAGACTAGACCCATAACACTTTAAACTTGGCATTAGCAACTAATAACAAGGTTGTTGAAATGAAGATGGACCTGGATAACATTCCTATCCCAGACATGATTCACTTACCCAAATAGAATGGGGATATTTTTTTCACAGATCTTTTGAAATTCACACTGAAGTTGTCTAAGATGGAAATCACTAAAAGAAAATTTGAGAATCATCTAAGACATGAAAAGGTAGAGAATAAAGCACATCAGGCCCAAATAAAAAAGCTACAGATAGATCTTCTAACTGCTGGGGGCCAGGATGACAAGGGAGAAGACATGCAAAATCTATTGAATGAAAAGGAGAATGCCATCAAGCTACTGAAAAAGAAATTGAAAATACCTGCTACTCATCTATTGGAAGGACCTTAACTAGCTGAGATAGAGAAAGAAAAATAAATCTCGAAGAATGAATTAATTAATTGTAAAGCAAATTTATTAAAGACATGACCTTGGTGGTATAAAGTGAAAAGATCTTGAAAGGAAAATATGATGAAATGGAGAGGACGTTAAAGGAGAAAGAGAAGGAGATTGAAGGCAGGATTATCCCTCCTGTGGCTCAATCCAGTGAACAGACCATTGTCCAATCCATGTCACATGTGAGCTTAAAGGATTTAGAGTTAATTGGGTTGAAAAACAAAACAAGACCCTGGAGAACCTGGCATTGCAAAGAGAGCAAGAAAAGAAGACTTGGGAAGCCAAATCCCAAGCTTGGGTGGCCAAATGCTAGGAGCTACAAACAAAGAATGCTAAATTGGTGAAATAGGTGACAGGTCATCTACAAGTTTAAGGAGAAAAACATAGTATATGGGATTCCATCATTGAAGAAGAAGACAAATTCAGTCCCTACTTGGAATATAGTTTAGATGAGGAATTGGTGATACATTCATCCAGATAGGTTATGACTATAGCAAGAGAAAAGTTCAATAAGAAACCAATTGACTCTTCCAAAAATTCTATTGATTTCCTAAATAGTTTTCAGAGGATGATTTAAAGAAAGTGAATGTCAAGGACATAATCTCAATCATGACTTGGGTTAGGAAGGTTATAAACAAGTATCACCATAGATACAGTCCAAGCAAAGGTTGATATTTTGGCCCATCAAGTGAATTTTTTTATGATATGTTTGACCCATTGTTTAAGAAAGGCCTCCCTTTATTCTGGAAAGAAAAGGGTGCAATGTTAAATCAAAATGAATATCATAAAAAACTAATTGCATGCAGACTAGACTGCATCAACTTCGCTGACATGAACCAGTCACTATCTGGAAAGATGATTTTGGATAAATTGGCTGAGAAATTTGAAATAATGATCGCCTTTACAAAAGCATGTGCGCAGCTACGAATATTTTATTAAAAGGGCCACACAGAGTTACACGTTCTAGAAAAGGAAATGTCCATGCTGGAACTACCATCTCTAGATTAGTGGAAGATTGTAGAGAGGTTCAAAAGGACGAAAGACACATTTCATGCCCAAGCATGATGAGGAGAAATTCAGGGTTGATTCAACACAAATCCATTAAGGGTGCTATGCACCATTGCTTTCATTCAAGCAAGCCTGATGTCCCAGATGCCACATTACCACTTTGGTCAAGCATGCACATTATTCCATGTCTCATGTTCTATGTAGAAATTATGGTGAATTTTCCACATCAAAACTATTAGGATACATAATTATGGTTTGGGATTGATCCCTAATTTTGTAACTGATTTTGGCTATGTTTTGAGGTTGGTCTTGGGAGCCCAGCGGCACTATAAATGTAACCTTTACAAAGGATTAAGGGTTCGACTTTCATTTTTTGAAGCCTCTATGCTCGGATTGTATCTCTCTAGAATTTATTGGAAGCATTAATGAAAAAATGTTTTCTCCAAGTTTCTGAGATTCATCACGGTGTTCATATCCAGTTTTTGTTTCCTGTTTAGATCATTTTCATGTGTAAATTTTTGCTAATTCTTTCTAGTTGTATGTGAGGAGTTCATTTCATTAAGCTCTCCTTTCATCAGATATAGCATTCGTTATGTGTCTGTAATGATTGTTCTAGAATTCATCCATGTTAGATGCTACATTTATGTGATTTCCCTTATTTTTGTTACTGCTAAAGGTGTTTTCAAGAGATTCATCCGTAGATAGGTGCCCCTTGAAGCTGGACTAGACTTTTCTCCTTTCTACTACCACCACTTGAAGATATTTGGCTGACTATTGCACTTACTTTGCCTTGGATTACAAAGGGTTCATTATTTGCTATAATATCCTTGAATGATTCAGATTGTGACTACATGGCCCAATGTATTTGATATCTATTTTTCTTACAATATTTAAATTTACAAACAAATTTGTTCCCATCAGGAATATAGCTTTCTGAATGCTTGTTTAAATCCAAATGTATATGGGAATGTTCTCGTGACAAAGAGAGATCCCTCTTTGACTATATTGGCTAGAATGCAGTCTAAATATTGGTTTGAAATGGTTACCCCAGTGACTTCCTAATTCAACCATAGGAAAATTACTGGGTGATAAAGACTTCAACCAACTACAGTGTAAGACCCCATAAATAAGACTATTTTCATCTCTAGAAAACTTACTTGAGTGCTTGATTGTTCCAAATGAGGGAGGCACCTCACCTATTTATACTAATTATTTGAGAATCCTAATTACCCAACGGGGCCAACTTCTTCTCTCAACCAGGGCTGAATTGCTTTGGGAGACTCAAAACCACATTTTAATAATACTTTTGTGGGAACTATTGACCCGACTTACAACAAAGGTTTTACCTCAATACTTTACATGACCAATTACATCAATAACATCCCCGATCAGAGGAACTATATTTGAAAAGAGAGGAATGACAATAAAAGTACAAAATAGAATACCTTCCGCAGTTACATTTATTTAATAGGAACAACATTTCCATAAGTTTTGGAATCGTTGAGGTATGTGGATTATATCAGATATGAAAGGATAAAAATCCAATGCTTCCTTAGAAGTCTATCTCAAATTTTTAGAGATATTATTGAGTTCATTAACCCACCAACTCTTGATGAAGTTGTTAGGATGGAGATTCATTGTTTTGAGAAGAGAAAAAGAAAATCAAAGATCCATCCAACATGGAAGGAAAAGAAAAAAGGGATATTTGATCAAAGGAAAATGTTAGATTTTTACAGTTTATTCACTATAATCTAGGATCTTATTTGAGAGAACAACATTCACAACAATAGTCACAAGAGACAAGAGGCACAAATATTTTCCTCAGGGAAACCATAAAGGAGAAAAACCCACAACTTCCTCAGAGATAGAATGAGCACCAATAGCAAAAGTAAAACCCAAAATATGGAGATGTTCTCCAACATTTTTTCTCTCTCCTAATTGTGCAAACTTTTCATGTATTTAACTCATGCGAACTTGATGAGTGAGTATTTAAATAAATAGAGAGGCACCCTCTCTATTTATACTTCATCTTGACTTGAATTTTTCACTCAACAGGGACAACTTCTCTAGGAGAGTCTAATAAACCTATTACAACTTAACTATGGGGTCTAATTCCCTTACATACAATGGAGGGTTAACCTTAATGACTTTACAAGACTTAAATACAATAATGACTCTCACAGATGGAGGAATAAACATCTCCATCACGGTAAAATACAATATGGAATATAAAAGTGAATATATTCTGAAGTTACAATTGCATTAACCCTCCCTCTTAACTAAGATGGTATTCTCTTGACACAAACATCAATACATATAGGCACAAAACTTCAATGTTGGATCGTCATTGTCATTGTTTTTTTTTTCCTCATCATCTCGATCAAATGGTGCTATCTCTCGAATCTACTTTCCATAGGAAGTTCTACAGGGCCAGCTCTTTTTCATGTTGGATGTAGGCCTAGCCTCCATGTAGGTATTTAAGTCATCAAGTAGGTATATCTCAGGACTTATTCAATTGCCTCTGCAAAACCTAAAGGAGCATCCCAGGACTGGTTATATGCCTCTATAAAACCTAAAGGATCTCCCAGGACTGATTATATGCCTTTGCAAAACCTAAAGGATCTACTATGATTGATTATATTCCTCTGCAAAACTTGAGGGAACATCCCAGGACTGATTATATTCCTCTGCAAAACCTAGAGGATCATCCAGGATTGATTATATTCCTCGTACAAAACCTGAATCCCCTACTACCATCTTGTCATCTTCAAATCATCTCATCGTCACACGGAGAAAAACCCATAAGCACACATCTCAATCATGTTGTAATGACCACAACCCTTACATCTGCACCATGGGAGGACACACCTACCACCATGTGAGAAAGGCTCTTGTGCATCTATGTCTTCCGTACTCATCACCTCCCCTTGGAGGGAACCTTGATTTGAAGTACACCAAGATTTTATCTAAAGTATTAAAACTTCACTCTGGTTAGTGGATTGGTCAACACATCAGCTATCTTCTCATCCATCACAACTTACAGGATCTTCACTTCTCCTCTGTACACCATATCCCTGATATAGTGGTACTTGATCTCAATGTGCTTCGACTTGTCATGGAACATTGGGTTCTCAGAAAACTTTACACAACTCTCGTTTTCATAGAGGATACAACTCACCTCTAACTGGATATCAGAAAAATCATACAGTAGATTCCTAATCCATACTAACTCACAACTAGTCGAACAAGATGCAACATACTCTGCTTTGACTGTACTCGGTGCCATGCAGGACTATTTCATGCTAAACCAAGAAATTGCACTTGATCTCATATTGAAGCATCACCCTGAGGTGCTCTTCCTATCAATGGAACGGCCATCCCAGTCCAAATAAACATAACCCTACAGGTTAAAATTTTGATTTGTGTCATACTTTAGCCCATAATCAACTATACCCTTCAAGTGCCTCAATATATGCTTTGCAGCAACCAGATGAACTTGTCTTGTATCCTTTAGGAACTAGCTCAAAGTATTCACAGCAAATCATATGTCTGGTCTCATGTTTGATAGGTACATCAATGACCCAATCATTTGACAATACATCGTGGCATTAATTGATTCTGATGAAGCTTCACAAAGTAGCTTCAACTTCGATGCCATGGATGTGGCTATTGCCTTGCAGTACATCATCCCAGACCTCTTCAGGATCTCTATCGTATACTTCCCTTGACCAAGGAAGACTCCATCTGCATTATGCCACACCTCCATACCTAGAAAATAATGCATCATTCCCAAGTCCTTCATCTCGAACTCAACAGTAAGATTCCTCTTTGTATATGAAATCAACCCATCTTCACATGTCACAAACATATCATCTACGTACAATAGGAGTATTACTAGGTTCCCTTTCGCAACCTTGTAGTAAAGGTTGGATTTTGATTTACACTTGGTAAATACCAAACTATTTAGGAATTTGTCCATTCTTTTGTACCATGTCTGAGGTGCCTGCTTTATCCCGTACAAAGATTTATTTAATTTGCACACATGAGTATTCTTGTCATGTGTCTCAAATATGAGTGGTTGCTCCACATACACTTCCTCTTCCACTACACCATTCAGGAATGATGTCTTGACATCCATCTGGTGTACCTTCCATTTCATCACTGCAGTAAGAGCAAGTATTAACTTGATGGAAGTGTATTTGGATACAGGTGAAAAATTCTCCTCATAATATATCCTTTCCTTCTGGGAGAATCCACGTGCCACAAATATCTCTTTATATTTCTCTATACTTCCATCTGCAGCATGCTTGATCTTGTATATCCACTTGGAAGTCACAACAAAATTCCCTTCTAGTCTCAGGACCACATCCTAGACATAATTCTTCATAATCCATTGGTATTCCTCGATCATGGCATCCTTCCATTCTTTCTTTTCTGATGCTTCTTTATAGCTGGAAGTTTCCTTTTTAATGATGTCTCACAACAGGGCTACATAACTGGAGTATGGCCTAGGTCTCTTGCTTTATCTGTGTATTCCTTCTGGAGTGCCATATCTGTCTCCATCTAGAATTTCCTCTCGTACCCATGTTGGTTTTCTCTTGTGATAATTCTTCTCACGAGATGGATCTACAGTTTCTTGATGTTCTTCCATTTCTCAATCTTCTTTTAGAGTTTCTTCATTCATTTTTGTATCTCGGATCCTGAGTACTTATGGTTCTTCAACGTCTTCAATAGGTAGTTTTTTGTATTTTTTATATGCTGAGTCTTCATCAAATGTCATGTCCCTGCTCATATCGATCTTCTTGTACCCTGGAAACTATATTATGTAAGCCTTCGAGTTTTCAGTATATCCCACAAATATGCCCTTCTTTCATGAAGCATCTAACTTTGTTCTTTTCTCCTTTGGAATGTGTATGTACACCGAGCAGCCAAATATTTTGAGTTGGCTGACTTCTGGTTTCTCACCGGAGAAAGCTTCTTCTGGTGCCTTGTTTTCCAATATTCTATGTGGAGTATGATTTTGTACATACACGATTGTTCTTGCAGCTTCTTCCCATAAATGTATAGGAATATCCTAATCATGTAGCATTGCTCTTGTTGCTTCCATAATCATTCTATTCTTCCTTTCTACAACTCCATTTTGTTGTGTATTTTATGGAGTGGTAAACTCCCTCTTAATACTTTAATCTATGCATAATTCATTGAATTCTTATGATGTGAATTCTCTATCATTGTCTAATCGAAAGGTCTTGATTTTCTTTTCTGTCTCATTCTCTATCAAGGCTTTGAATTCCTTAAATTTGTTGAATACTTCATCTTTGTTCTTCAAGAAGTATATTCAATTCTTCCAAGAAAAATCATCAATGAAAGAAACATAATGTACATACCCACTCAATGAACTAGATGAAATTAGACCACATACATCATATTTGATAACTTCCAAGATTCCTTTGCTTTGATCTCGCTACTTAGAAATGTCTTCTTTATGTTCTTTCCCTTAGCACATCCTTTGCAAATGCCTTCATGATTTTTCTGGATTTCGGGAAGATCATTAAATGCTTTGCTTGCAAGTGATATTTCTCTATAGTGCACATGTCCAAGCCTTCTATGCCATAATTCACTTGGCCCCATGGAGTCATGGACCAAGGCTTGTTCAGGTTCGCCCTTTAGTTTGTATAAGCCTCCCTCTTGTTCTCCAATCACTAATGCATCATCTATGATCTTTCCTTTTGGCCTCATAAGAACTTAGCCATCAATAAATGAAACCCTCATACCTTTTGCATCCAATGCATATATAGAAAGAAGATTCTTCTTGAGTCCTGGTACATATAGAACATCCTTCATATTTAAATATTTTCCAGAGTTCATCTTGTAAGAGGCTTCATGACTTCCTTTTATAGTAGCCATCTCCAATCGTTGCTCCGATGTGAATTAGTACCTGTGAGATTTGAAATCAGAACATATTCTTCATCACTTGAAGAATCTTCACTCTCTCCTCTGGTTCTCTTCCTGGGAGGTTCATCATCCTTTGCAGTGTGAGCATGTTGTCTTTTCTTGTTTTTATTCTTCTCTTTTTTCTTGGGACGATATCTGGAAAAAAATGTCCCTTCTCATCATAAGTATAGCATCTGGCATTAAATAGATCTCTCCTGGGTATTCTAAGGTTATCCCTCCGATTCTGGTGGTGATGTTTTTCTTTCTTGTGATGAGAGTGCTCCCTTTTTTTATTATTGGTGTGTGTTGTGAGAGCTTGGTATTCATTTCCCATATTTTATTCTTGATATTTATTTCGAGCTTCTTTTTGTGAGCATTCCTCCCATAGCCTACTGAAAGTGATTAACTTTATTCTAGCACAAATTCGTTGGATAAAGGAGTCCCGTGACCTAGGGAGACCATTCAAGGTGGTCATCACAACTTCTCCATTCTCTGTGTCTTCTCCCACACCTTCAAGTTGTTCCTTGATTTGAGAGACCCTTGTAAAATATGATTGTATGGCCTCTTAATTCTAGATCTTTACATTCTTCAACTGGTTTTGCAACGTCATCTTCTGATTTATATTATTTCCTTCAAATAGCTTGGTCAAGGAATAAAACGTCTCTTTAGGTGTCTTTAATGAAGACATATGTGGTATAAGGTGATCCTTGGTAGAATCAGCAATAATCCTTTTGGTCTTGAACAAGTTATTCTTGTGTAAGGATTTAGCCTCATCTCCCTCTCGAACTGGAACCTCTTCATTTATGTAGGTGTTCAATTCATTCTCTTCAAGGACTATTGAAATCCTATACTTCCATGATCAGAAGTTATCTGCTCCTTCAAGCTTATCCTCAAGCTTGGTGTGGTGAGACATATTAAATGAGAACCTCAAATGGAAATATAGAAGATTCAGATATTAACCATTTGAGATTCCTAGGCTAGCTCTGGAGCTAGTCTTTTGCAGTTCTGGTTTTCTTGTCAAGAGTCAAACTAGGATTTGACTTTCACAAAGCTTTACCCAACCAAAAACTTCGATCTTGGTCTCAAAATTTCGATTTTGAGGAGGAGAACACTCCTAGACTGGTTGCACTCCAAAATTATACTTCTATGAAAACTCCTAATTTCCCATAGTAATGACAGGATAAAATTTAAAAATGCTCAGAATCAATTTTTTCTTCAATAGAAAAATGCACCCTCCTAAGGAGAGTTATCCTAACCTCCTTTCCTTGATGATCTATAGAGAGAGACAAAAGAACTAAGAAGCCCTAGCTTCTGTAGCTGCACTATGCCTTATTCTAAGTATGTCACTGATACCATGTTAGATTTTTATAGTTCATTCAATATGATATAGGATCTTCTCTGAGAGAACAACATGCACAACAATAATCACAAGAGACAATAGACACAAAGATTTTCCTTGGGGAAACCATAAAGGAGAAAACCCCGCAACTTCCTCAGAGATAGAATGAGCACCAATAGCAAAAGTAAAACCCAAAATATGGAGATGTTCTCCAACAATTTCTCTCTCTCATACTTGTGTGAACGTGTCCTTCCTTCTACTCATGCGAGCTTGATGAGTGAGTGAGTAAATAAATAGAGAGGCACCCTCTCTATTTATACTTTATCCTGACTTGAATTTTTCCCTCAACATGTCCGAATTATTTAGGAGAGTCTAATAACCCTATTACAACTTAACTCTGGGGTCTAATGACCTGACATACAATGGAGGGTTAACCTCAATGACTTTACACGACTTAAATACAATAATTAATCTCCTGAACAGAGGAATAAACATATTCATCAGGGTACAATAGAATATGGAATATACAAGTGAATATCTTCTAAAGTTACAATTACATTAACATAAAAGTGGATTTAAGCCATAATTTAAAAATCAACCAAGAAATTTCCAACAAGCTCAGCAAGCACGAAGTGGAGTTAATCCAGTAGTAGAAGCATAAAGAGGTCCAAAAGGGATGCTTCAGCGTTGGGGTGGTGGACAAAACCACATGCTTAAGGACTTTCCACATTGGAAAGAGAACCTCTAAGGATTTTACAACTTAGAAGAAACAGCTGCAATGGAGGATATGGCAAGAAAAACTCCCCACATTTATGTAGCATTGGATAACCATCAAGTAGACTATGAATCAGAAATAGTGGAAGTTGGAGGTAAGATTGCTAAGAAATCCATTTATGTTTTGATTGATCGAGGATCTACTCATAGTTATGTTTCTCCAAAAGTGGTTGAAATTTGTTCTCTTGGGAAAATGAAACATAATAAGTCGTGGTTAGTTCAATTAGCCACCGGAACAAAAATAAAAGTGAGTGAAGTAGTGATGGAATACCCCTTAGATCTAAATGGACTTCTAACAAAAGGAAATTTAAATGTCCTACCATTAGGATCCTATGATGATCTTATTGGTATGGATTGGATGGAAAGCAAAAACCCAAGATAGACTACTATAAAAATTTTATTGGATGCATTGATGAAGAAGGAAGGCCAAGATTGGTAAGAGGAATTCCCAAGCAAGTTTCAGTAAGAAATATTTCAGCCTTACAGTTAGTCTTACAAGAAATGTTGTCAATTATATGCAACTCATATATTAGATTCTCTAAACGAAAAATCCCGAAATATAGAAGATTATCCATTGTTGGAAGAGTTCAAATATGTATTTTTAGATGAAGTGTCGGGACTTCCACCAAAAAGAGACATTGATTTTACAATCAATATTGTTCTAGGGGAAACAATAGTTTCCAAATATTCTTATAGAATGAGCAGACTGGAATTGGTGGACTTAAATATGTAGCTACAGGAATTAATGGACAAAAAGTATATAAGACCAAGTGTGTCTCCATGGGGAGCACCGGTTTAATTTGTCAAGTAGAAGGATGGGATGTTAAGGCTATGTATTTATTATAGGAAGTTAAATAAAGTGACCGACAAGAATAAGTATCCATTTCCCATAATTGATGATTTATTCGATCAAATGGAGAAAGCCAAAGTGTTTTTAAAAAATGACTTGAGTTTTGGTTATCATCAAGTGAGAATAAAAGAAGAAGACGTTCACAAGACATATTTTCGGATAATATATGGCAATTATGATTTCACAGTGGTGCCATTTGGTCTTACCAATGCACCCGCTACATTCGTGTGCCTCATTAATAGTGTTTTAGCAAGTATTTGGACAAGTTCATGTTATTAGGGAGAACCAATGAACAAGATCACAAGGAACATTTAAGAATGGTATTGCATGTTATTAGGGAGAACCAATTGTATGAAAATATAATCAAGTGTTTATTCTATCAAAGAAGGGTACAATATTTGGGTCATGTTATCTTAGAAGAAGGAATTGCAGTGGATCCGAAAAAGATTGAATCCATAATGGATTGAACTGCTCCAAAGAATTTTACCGATGTTAGATATTGTATGGGTCTTTCAGAAAGGTTCATTGAAGAATTCTCCAAGATCAATAATCTATATACATAGTTGCAAAGGAATAATCAAAGTTTGTATAGTCTGAAAATGTGAAGAAATATTTCAGCAGTTGAAAAGGTTAGTTACCAGCACTCCTATTTTGAAGATTGTAGATCCAAAGAAATATTTTGTATTGTGCACGGATGCTTTCATTGAAGGATTAGGTGGAGTGCCTATGCAAGAAGGATTTGTGATTTACTATGATTCAAGAAAATTAAAAGAGCATGAAAATAATTATGCAACTCATGATTTAGAATTAGCATCAATAGTACATGCTCTCAAGATGTGGATACACTACTTGTTGGGAAGAATATTCATGATTAGGATAAGCCACATGCGCTTAAAGTATTTGTTTGATCATCCAAGCTTGAATGCTAGGAAATCTAGATGTATGGAGTTCCTATGTGAATTTGATTTTGAAATTACGCATATAAAATTGAAAGAGAATAAGGTTGTAGACGCCCTTAGCAAAAAATTTCATGTAGTAGCAATAAGTATATGAAAATTAGATTTGAGAACAAGAGTTCTTGAATCCCAAAACAATGATGAAACTTACCTTAAAGTTAAGGAAAAACTACAGCAAGGAAAATTAGATGAAAAGTGTGAGGGATACCAGCTCAGAGAATATGATATTCCTGTTTATAAAGACAGACTGTACATTTTGAATTGTGCAGATTTAAAGAAGTTAGTAATGGATGAAATTCATCAAATGCCATACTATGGACATCCAAGATATCAAAATATAACAACAACAACAACAAATCAATACTTTTGGAAGTTAATAAAGAATGATATAGCATAATACATTGCTTGGTGTAAAAAGTGCCAATAAGTCAAGGCATAGCATCAACACCCAGCAGGATTATTGAAACCTTTTCCCATCCCGGAATGGAAGTGGGAAATAATTTATATGGAATTTATAATAGGTTTTCCAATGACAATGAATAATCATGATTCAATTATGGTTATGGTGGACAAGTTATCAAAGGAAACTTATTTTGTTCCAGTCAAATCCACTCATAAAGAAAGTGACATAGTGAATATTTTCATGAAAAAAATATTCATATTGCATGGATTTCCCAAGGAAATAGTTTCATATTGAGAAAATTTCACATCTAAATTTTGGAAAGGGTCATTTAAGGATTTGGGAACTCAGTTGAATTTTAGTACAATGTATCATCCTCAAACAGATGGTCAAACTGAGAGGGTGAATCAAGTTCTTGAAATCATGGTGAGAATGTATGTGATGGATAAACCATCCAAGTGGGAGTATTACCTACACTTGCTAGAATTCACATACAACAATGGGAATCAAGCATCATTGGTAATGATTCCATTTAAAGCATTGTATGGTAAATGATGTAGAACTCCATTGAAGTGGAATAGTTCGATGAATAGGATAGTACATTGGCCAAAAATGATCAAGGGAATGGAACACAATTTTTTAAGGTTAGGCATAATTTAAAGGAATCTTGGGAAAGGCATAAGAGTTATGCATATTTGAAAAGAGTTCACAAGGAATTTAAAAATGGGGATCATGTTTATTTAAGAGTAAATCCAAGTAAAATTTCCCTAAAGTTGGGAAGTTGTGCCAAGATGGAACCAAGATATTGTGGGTCATTCGAAGTCCTTAATAAGATAGAACCAGTTGCATAAAGGATTGCATTTCATGCTAACATGAGAGCTCATAATGTTTTCCATGTTTATTTGCTTAAGAAATATGTACATGACCCTAATCCCATAATTGATTGGAATGTGATACAGGTGGAACCTGAGGGAGAGTTCCAATTTGAACCTATGAACATCCTCGACAAAAAGGTGCCATTGCTTCATAACCAATCCATCGGACATGTAAAGGTGAAATGGAAGCCCCTTGGCCCTCATGAGGATACATGGGAATTAGAGGATACCATGAAAGAGGCATATCAAATTTTGTTCAAGTTTTGAAAACACCGAGGATGGTGTTGTTCTAAGGGGGATGAGAATGTAATACCCCAAATTTGACCCTTATAATACATTGACTTTGTATGTAAATATTGTGTATATGTGATGTATCATTCCTAGCATGGAGCTCAAGGCCAAGGCCCTGCTAGTGAATGCTCAGGTTTTAAAGGAAAGTATTTTATATTTTTTTATCCATGTTCTAATAAGCCATGGAAAATTGTAAAAGCATGTAAATATTTTTAATGCAAATAAAATACCAAGAGTTGGACATGGAAGCAACTAAAATAAGGAGGATATGTGTATCCACTAAGGAGAGTTGAGTGGTTTTTTGATTGAACCTCATGCTTCCAAATATCATCTTGCAAACCCATATTGACTAGCTATGATGCCATTTATTTCTATTGTAAGAAAGAAGCTAAAAAAATAAGCTCATGCATTAATGGAGAATGGGAATAATCATAAATTTGTATGAACAAGTATGTGCATGGTTTAATTAACCCATAAGTCAATATTCCTCATAATAATTTGTTTTCTATCATCCCTAGTCCATTGTTAAACAATTAGACATCGATTTCTAGCTTGTTATGCATTCCCAGTAGTGAAAATTGTAGAAATCACAACTTGGAAAGAAGCCACATTTTGAAGTGCCAAAAACACCAAGAAATTCATGTGAGAGTTAATATCTAGTGAGAATTGTACATAGATATAAACATTAGGGAAACATTGAGAGTGCCAAAATTCTAAGAATCTATGGGGAGACCCTGATTTGGAAGCTTGAAAGTGAAATTATGTGTTTGACAGTCATGTGGCCAAAAATTGGAAAAATCCTAGAGTGGATCGAAGCACGAGTGATATCATATGACATAATAGATTTATAAACCTAGTGAAGGAAATAATATCTATAGGATTAGCATCTTGGACATTTCTATTCTCACCCTAAAGAGCACTAGAGGGAAGGGGCGCCTAAGGGACTATGTAGCAGAGAAGGGGACCTTCCTTGTTTTGGGTGTGGTAGGTATTATGGGTGCCAAATATGTCTGAAGAAAAATTGAGATGCATGTAGCTATATGGATGAGCTCACTAGCTTATCTATCTACTTCATTGCCTCCATACTTGCTTGACAAACCCAGTTGTGTGTTGGATTAGCATGAGTATTTGTCCTTATGGCTGTGAGTGAGCCTGAGTAGTTACTCCTTTGTGGATACATAGCCGAGTTCGTTGATGGTCTCTTAGCTAAAAGAATATAGGCTAGATAGAGACCTTTATTTGGGTGTAACATTTCTCTTCCATAGCCAGTTGCTTAGGCAATTTCAATTAAAATATAAGTGTCTACTATTGTCTTTGATTATGCCAAATTTGTGTTATGAATGTCTATCTGTTTATGCCATATTGAATAAATTAGTATAGTTGAATTATTAAATTGAATGCATGTGAATAACCTAAAAATGAGTTTATTTTTGTGCATTACCCTGTTGATTATGCATTTGATGAACATGTTGATAATTGCATGTTGTGTGTGGATTAATAGATTTTAATTCCATTGTGTTTGTATTCATGCATCTACAAGCACAATTAGTTATTTGTTAATTTCATAATATGGCCTTGGGGGAGAAATTGAGCACCCTACACATTGCTCATGTTCCCTCCGTGGGTCATATTAATGGAAGGGGATGTGACAACATCAACAATGAAGAGGGAGAAGAGGAAACAATATGTCAAGGTTTGAGTGGTTTTTTTAATATTTCTGAGTAAAATTTCGACCATGAATCGGTAGTAGAATTCATTTTGGTCACTTCTCCCTCCTCAAACAATTATAAATCAATAGTCATGGGCATGCCAAATTATTTTTAGACCTATCCACACTTTCATACTCAAATAAGGTCACTCCTGTACATGTTTTCAACATCATAGTAATAGCAAAACATCATTTTCTTCAATTTTGGGCAGAAGAGCATATTTAAAAGGAAATTAAAAGCCTCATTATCAGACATAGGATAATTCTTGGAACTTGGTCCTTCACCTTGGTTTTTTGGTCAATTCCACTCTAATCCAAGATGTTCCTTTTCCAATTTTGGTGCTAATAAGTTTGGTTCAGATGTAATGTAACATTTAATCATTCATAGTTTTTTTGAAAGGATTTCCATGGAATACTATATGTTGATCTCAAAGCCCAACTGAAATTTAAGGGAATTCTTCTTATAAAATATGTTAAATATTGTGATCCTTGAGGTCGATCTCTCCTAAGGACTTTCTTGGTTTCCTTCATATAGATGTGATCCACTTTGTACTATGTTTGTTTTATATCAAATAAGTGTATTTTTCAAAAAAAGTTAATAATAGACACATAAAACCAACAAAGTGATCAAAAAAATTCCTAATCAACATCTAAGTGGTATCCCAATTCATTGTAAACAAGAACATGTGGATATGAAGCAAGAGGGAAACCGTGTCTAATCAATCAATGTAAGGGGATACAGTCCAAGGGGGGATTATTCATTAAGAAAAATGATATGGCATTGGAGAATAACGTATTAACCATGGAAACATATATGGTCCTAACTCCAAGGAAAAGAATCATATCTACTCCCTATTACATCACAATCACTCCCTATATCTAGTTTTTAATGCAAGATGGACATCTTCCAATATCCATGACAAGTGATTTGTAGGTTGCATAGTGTTTGGTCAATTGTGGGTCATTTCCTTGCTAGTTATCTATAAATGACTTCCAACCAATGCTTGCATTGGTGGTGTGTGATTTCCAAGTTGAAGGAACTTGATAGGATTTTTTTAGCTTTTCGCAAACTATAAGAAGCAAGAGAACATGTCTTTTGGAATTGTCAATTTGCTAGAGACTGTTGGAATCATGCCCAAGAAAAACACTCGACATTATTTTAGTGAAAGGTATATTGGAAAGTTGAAATATTTGGAAACTCTAGATATCTTTAGTTATTTGGATTCATCAAGAATTTGGAACTTCATCATAATTATTGAATTGTTCACTTGTTTTCACTCATGAGGTTTGATACCATCCTATTTGCGTGGGTGTCCGAGTGGTAAATTTTGATGCTACTTGCAAGAAATCAATAATGAAGAGGGAGAAAAGGAAATAGTATGTCAAGGTCTAAGTGGTTTTTTGAAGATGTTTTAGTTCAATTCCAACGATGACTTGGTAGTAGAATTCATTATGGTAACTTATCATTCCTCAAACAACAAAAAACAATAGTCTTGGGCATGCTAATGCAATTTTAGACATGTCCACACTTTCATAATCATATCTAGGAACTCTTATTCATGTTATGATCATAATAGTAGAATCAAAACAACATTTTGTTCAATTCTGGGAAGAAGAATATCTTTAAAAGGAAGTTAATCTTTTTTATTCAGACCTGGGCTAATTCTAGACACTCTTGAGGAAATTTGAGAATTTCCCCTATCATCTAGTAGTAGTCACAACCCTGATTTTTTTTGTACAAATATATGGGGCTAACAAACCTTTATTTCATAATCAAAGGGAAATCATGGAGAATGCTCAACGTTATTTTATATTTTATTGCATTTTGGTGTAAATAAGTAGACCCAGAAGTTGCAAACAACAACATAAGTCCTTGTAGCAATTACAGTTGCATCTCACAAAACAATTGTGACAACAACTACACTAGTTTCAACCTCATCCACAACAATACGTGTAGCTAGAGCAAGTCTCAACAATTATGAATTCCTAAACATTTAGTATTCCATGTTTTGCGATTAAACTCGGGTTAATAATAAGGATCAACATTGATGGATTTGTAGTTATAATTTCCTTTTTTTAATCAAAGAAGAATTAGTTGTGTCCACATGGATAGAATAGGACACAAGGCACTTTTCAAAATTTTGATGGACACTAAATATGGTGTGTTTGTTCCTATCGATTTTAAATACATCTTTATTCTTCTTCCAGTTCCTAAATGTCATTTAGGATTACTACCTAGTTCACAAATTTACTTTTTCTTTGGATTCTATTGGCACTACTATGCAATGACATGGTTCACACATTATCTGCATTGCATTTAAACCGTCAAATCATTTTTAACGTGTTGGGTTCTGTTGTGTGCTTACCCAACAACATTAAAACAAATTTCATCAAGCAAAATTTTGCTTGATGAAATATTTGAATTTCTCATTTCAGTTTACAGAATCGGGAGCTACTGAAACAATGAAATTCCATTAGCTACTGAAATGGTGAAATTCTACTTGTTTTGATAACCTTGTGGACTATTGTTAGTTGACAAAATTACTATATTAAAGCATTATTTTGAATGGATTTGTATGCTTTTCACCATAAGCCTTATTTGAATATTCAGCAATTGGTATGTTTTATTTGTATTTCAATTGCAAATTTGACAAGGTCATGGAGTATGAAAGGCTAAATATTTCATGTAGAAGTGCCTTATACAAAGACCGTCCTCTAATCTTTGAATTATGCTTGATCCTACCATAAGTATTTAGTTTCGATCTTAGCAACGTTCTCCATGCATAACTTATATTTTGCACTTAATGATTGGGGTTGATATAATGGGTTATGTCATATGTGTCACGTAGCATGTTCGCCATTTCTGAAGGTTGAAATTATCATATGGTAAGGTTCATGTTTCAACACCCAAGGTTCATTCCTTATGGTTGGTGTAATTCGCATCACCATTCCCAAAGCCGATACACTCGATTGAAGGCTGATATGTCATCATTATACTCGTACATAACTCTGTAATGACATTTAAATGCAGTACGAGCTCAGCGTCGTGTCTTCATGCTTGTTGAACACCTGTGCTCTATGCATTGTGTGGGTTTATTATGATCAAGCCGAATAAATCATGGCAAGGTGAGGTTGTTCTGGAGTCTTCGCCGCCTCTTTCCATTTTTGTGATGACCTCTCTGTGTAATCATTCATGTTCGCTCATGCCGAGTTTACAGGGTTCTTGTCTGAGTTTACTCATGTCGCATTTCGTTTATGAAAGAGTTGAGTTTCATTGTTTGTGGTTTTTGCTTGGTTTTCATCCCGAATGCTCGCTCTCCAGCGTTCTGTCTTGTTGCGATCCATTGTATATCCTTTGTGTGCAACTGCGTGCATTCACACTAACAGCAATGGCCCCGGTTGTTAGGGTCGAACCTAATGACATGAAACTTCTTCATGGGAACCTAGAGCTCCTAGCCAAGGTAGAAGCAGTCGGGTGGCTTCCATTTTTCCGAAAGTTCGTAGACTCGAACCCTGAAGTTACAAGGTTATTTTCCCTCTCGCTGGTTGATGCTAGAGTTAAGGTGGCTGAATTCTAGTTCAGAGTTGATGAGTGCTCAGCCTCCTTGGCCACGGGCCTACCATTAACAGGTGAACATTGGTTCAAATCCAAGCAGATGAAAGCTACTGAATGGAGGCAGATGTTAAAGAACCCTTGCCAGGATGTGTCCTTCAGGGCCAGTGTGTCACGCAAATATTTCAAAAAAGAATGGCGACCATTTTTGGATGTCATTCACAGGTATGTGACTTGTGAGGGCCATCTTTCCTCTGCATATGTTTATCACCTTATATTGATGACTGTTTTTCTCGATCTGCCTATCAATTTACCCTATTATTTAGTTCAAAGCATGACCAAGATGTCTTTGGCCATAAAAAAGGGTCCTAAGAATATCGGCCGGAGTCTCTTTCATCATGGTCTTGTTAGGATGTTGGTGGAGAGGGAGTTGTCTAAACGAAATCAGTCATGGGACGATTTTCTTGAGCAGAATGGTTTTACGGCGTTTTTCCATTGTCAATTCGATTGTGTAGAGGAGTGTGCAAGGCATCAGCAGCCTTCTGAAGTCCCGACTTCACCTGTACATGGGCCTATGCCAAACCCTAATGATTATGCAAACCCCAGTGTCCATGAAGATCTCGCTCCCACTCCTGTATCAAGTCCCAGTTCTCCCATGTGTTCTAAGCAAAGGAGGAAATCTTTAAACCTTTCCCTAGTAACGCCGAACCGTAATGACAAACCCTGCAGACAGATGAGAAAGAAGCCAAATGTTAAGGTTACAAGTAGATTTACTAGGAGTATGGCGTACAAATCCAATGTTGTTAAGTCTGCTGTGAAGAATGATAACCACACAGAAATAGTGGTATTAGATGATGAAGATAATGGATCTGTCCCGCATGATAGCCATGACATGGATCCCGAGGCTGTGACTCACCCGGTAGCACACAATCCTTATGTTTCTGATAAGAATCCCCAAATTGACTCTATGCTCAATCCTCCAATTAAGGGCAAATCTATTGAAGGGAATCTACCTGCTCCTTATCGAATTGGTGAAGCAATTCACCCAATCTTTGTTAATTGTTTGCTTGACAAGATACATGGAATGGAGGTATAAATAATAGAGATGGTGGCATGTAGTGATGCCGTGAAAGGTGAAAATGTGAAGTTGTAAGAGAGATCCGATTCAGTTGATAAATGCTTCTTGCGTCTGAAGAGACACAAGAATAAGTTAATTCGGAGAGTTATGAGACTGCAACATGAGAATTGTAAAAATGAGGAAAGAGTACCTGAGCTAAATGCTCAGGTCACTTTGATACAGCTTAAAGGTCACTTACAGTTTCCATTTTCACAAAATCCGACGACTGGTGTGAATATACAGGTTTTCAATACTCCTGTTAAATCATAGTATTTTGGGGATACTCACTTCTGTACATATGTCTAAAAGTATTTCAGGTTTGAAGTTTGTTAGTAAAAGCAGCAAATGATAATGAAGTGATTTTTGTTTTCTAGGTATTCTTTTAAGTTAGTTGGTGGAATATGACATTTAGTTTATTTACCCTCATGTTTGTACTAATTCCTACTGTGTGATTTTGCAAATGATTTGCTTGGTTTTCCAGATGCGTTGTTCCTGGATTTTGGTGATCGCTCATTTTCAGGATGATCTCCAGAGAATTATAAACGAATTAGTCAAAATCGTTTTCAATTATGGACATGTTGTCTCCCAGGTGTCACTCAATTACTAGTGTCTTTATCCTTCTATGATTTAGAACTATAAGACGAATCTTTTCAAGTTTGGGATATCACAACGTATATAGAAAATGACAATTTCATTTGTCATTTTACTATTTTTGAATGAAATTGGTTAAGATTACGATGATGTAGTTTCCTGTTTTCTAGAACTATCTCTAGATGAGATTGAAGGTATTTAGGGAGACATGGTTTTACTGTAAAAGGGGGATGGTTTGGAAAAGAGAAAAACAGGATCACTTCACCATTTCCTGTAGCTAAAGACAATTTCTTGTTAGCAGTTGCAGCATCTTTTGACTGGTGATATTTATAAATATATTTGCAGTATTTTTACTATGGAAATGTATTTATAGTATCGTATGATCTTGTTATTTCTTTTCGCAGTCTTTATGTTTTGTTATATTTCTTTAAATAAATGTGCAAATGCATCATGTTTAACTGTCGATTTACGCTGGTTTAACTTGCAAATTCATGTCATATAGTAAATTTGATGTTATCATTATAATGTATGTGATGTACTTGTTCTGTGTGTTGTCTTGTTTAAATCTCAAAATTTCTTCTGAAGTTTTCAGGATTCTCAGCACATTATCATTATTTGCAAGTTGATTCCAGGGTTAAATAATATCATGCTCCTGATCAGGATAGGATATGTAGGATATATAAGTGGTATTTTTTTATTTAATTTATAGAAACTATATTCAATCAAATTTTTACACTTACACTCTACCAAGTTACCTTTAAGTATTGTTATGAATGTACATGTGTCTATAGTGTAATTTATGTAATTGGCT
The DNA here is from genome assembly GCA_001517045.1 of Pseudotsuga menziesii. Taxonomy (NCBI): domain Eukaryota; kingdom Viridiplantae; phylum Streptophyta; class Pinopsida; order Pinales; family Pinaceae; genus Pseudotsuga; species Pseudotsuga menziesii. The sequence goes on from LPNX011184397.1 coordinate 133,893, forward strand.
TGAATTTGTTAATATTTCTTAACTATTGATTCTTGCACTCATAGCTTAATTGGTTTAACTAGATTAATTTTGAGTTATCAGTTGCGTAAAATATCAACCAACTTAGTAATAATCTTCAACGGTTTTCTTTGTATATTCGTAGGTGTAGTATAGGTTTAGTTAACAAACATTAACTTCATTTTTCCTTTGAGTCTTCCTCCTGTAGCTGGGAGTAATTTAGGGAAGCCAACGGGGCCTTAATCCCGTCAGAGACAGCTACCTAACAACTGAGAGCAGCTTTGAAAGATTTTGGATCGAGTTGTCTCTTAGTTGACCATTGTGCCAATTCGGCCCGTCAACAATGGCGCTAGAAGGAGGGCCAGCTTAAGCAAATGGCTGATGAAAACAATCCTGTTCACAAAATTGATCAATCCTCTACTCCTCAATTTACACCACTTTCTAGATCAGGTCAATTGCAGTCATCGTCTCAACCACAAATATTCCAGTCATTTCAATTAGGTGAGACACTGTTGAATGATACTGTTTGAAATCTCATTCATCAGTTTAACTCTAGCGATGCCCATCCACCTAAAGAACTTGACCAGTTTGAACATGCCATCAATGAATCCCGCAGGATTTTAACCAGAGCTTATTCAAATCTCACTGGGATCCAACCCATATAATTTCCTCTTCCACAGATCAGGCGTCCATGCACTCACCATATTGAGTCTACTTTTGAAGAACAGAATCAACCTTTAGGTACCTTCCTTGACCAGCAATTGCAACAGCTTCGAACAGGCACCAACCAAGCTTCATCTTCTTCAGGACCAACTGCTTCAGGAGGGTCTGGTCGACCCCCATCACCACCACATTCACCTCCTCACATTTTTCAAGTACCACCTTCACCACCTCCATCACCAAGGAACATCGCAAATTTAAACCCGAACCCCAAATCCAATATGCCATGGTTAGCTTAGGATGCGGTCACTATTCCAGGTGATCAACATCCTTTACCAAAACATCCCGAGAAATTATTGCCCAAATTCAACCCCAAGCTGAAAGAGCTTGCAGAAGATCATGTTAAGAAATTCATGCTAGCAGTTCGGCTTTTGAATGTTGAGCACGAAGATGTAGTCTATCGACTGTTCTCTTACACATTTGAGGGGAAAGCCTCAACCTGGTACTTCTCACTTACTGCTGGTTCTATTACCAGTTGGAATGAATTCTAGTTGGATTTCATGAACAAGTTCAGAGATGATAAGACTCCAGCTGTGTTAGTGTTAGAATTGTCTAGGATCCATATGGAAACCAAGGAGAAAGTCAAAGATTTTAACCAGCGGTTCTTGACTCTAAGAAACAGAATCCCTGCTACCTCAAGTCCTACTGAAGATGTTACTATTAAATTCTATACTTCAGCCTTGCCTATGTCTATGGCCATGTTTTTCAGGAGAGTGGCTAAACCCACTCTCACTGAAACCTTTGATGAATCCATCAAGGTCGAAAAGGACATGTCTGCTATTAAGACGAACCCTGGGGTAGACACGGATTCTATGTCTTCTTCTTGCAAAAAGGGTGAGAGTCCTTCCAAAGCCACCAATCCTGAGAAAAAGGGTCAAGATGCGCTAGATCTAGACAGCCTCCAGAGAGTCATAAAGAAACTGTCTAATGAAATCATTGATTTGAAGAAAGGTACTTCCAAAAGTACCCCAAATAAAGAACCACCTAGACAACTTTTTAGAAGACCATTCCAAAATACAGCTGCTAAACAGACTCCACCCTCTGAGGCTAATAATGTTGATGAAATTAATAGCTTCCTGAAATTATTGGTCTCAGGCTTAGAAACGTCAGCTGAAAGTGAAACCCAATCTTCAGCACAGAATTATGAGGATGCCCAAAGTAAAGACATAACACTGAAGAATAACCTCCTCAAATTATCAGTCACTTCTGGGATACCACAGAATTGACCGATGATGAAGATGTTGCTGTTGTGAATGTCAATCAGCATTAATATAATACTAGAAGTAAAAAAAATCAGTCCCCACAGGAATCTTCCACAACACCTACCGATGACAGTTCGACTGTCAAAACAAAAAACAAACCTTCAAACACTAAGTCTACATCTTCTCTCAAGTTAGAATATGACCTGGTTGAGGATTTGAAGAAAATCAGAGCTAATATTTCTATCTATGAACTCCTCAAATTGCCTGTGATTCGAGACAAGATGATGCAAGGGGTTTCTCTAAGTAAAAATGGCAGAACTCCCTCCACTCAGAACAGTTCTGCTAGTACCAAAGACAATCCAACGAAAACTTCAGTTAACACCTCGTCCATAGGTAAGAAATCAGATTCCTCAACTCCTCCTTTTCTGCTCACGTTTGAAATCTACAATCGTAAGGTACACAATTGTATGATAGATTCAGGGGCTTCGAAAAACGTCATGCCATTTTCGGTATGTAAAAAACTTAATGCAGTCCCCGTCCCATGTGATACGAGCATTGTGCAACTTGACCGATCTAACATAAAGGTAATAGGAAATTTGAGGGAAGTACTGATAAGGTTAGCCTCAAACCCTCAGGTTCATTTCATCATTGACATAGTTGTGGCAGATATCCCTGAGGCATATGGTTTATTCCTCAGCAGAGATTGGTCTAAAAAATTGAGGGGATATTTTGCAACAGACTGGTTACACTTATGGCTTCCTCAGAATGTCCACCCAAACAAAATCAAAATTGATAGAGAGCGTTATATGAAGCACACGGTCACCGAACTGGATGACTCAAACGAGCCAGTGTTATTTACTGATACTATAATGGGAAATTACATGGTTGATTCCTTTTTTGGAAACCTTGAGGCTGAAACATCATCAGTCCAAGACTCGGAATAGTAGTCCAAAGTTTTTCATTTTACACAAGTTTCAAACAAAATTCCAGTTCTAAACACTACACATTTGGACCTGAATAATGGGCTCTGGTCCCTGTACTTTGATGGATCTAAGTCAAAGGAAGGAGCTGGGGCTGGTTGCTTGTTAATAGATCCCCACGGGAAAAGGTATTTTGTTGCTTGCAGGTTGGAATTTGAGTGCACCAATAATATTGCTGAATATGAAGCCCTTATTCAAGGGCTGAAAAAGGCAATTGATCTAGGAGCTAAAGCTTTGGTAGTGTTAGGAGACTCTGAAATTATCGTTAGACAAGTACGCAACACTATACATTGCATTGCTGGACATCTAAGAAATTACCAGACAGAGGTGTGGAATTTGTTATTATCATTTGAAGCTTTTAACATAAATTCTATTCCTTGTTATTTGAATCAGGAAGCATATCTGTTAGCTAACGTTGCTTCAAGGTCAATTCCATCTGAAGGGATGTTAGCTGATTCTTTCTCTGTCAAACTGCTTTTCAGGCCTTCCATACCTGATAATGTTGTCAATTGGAGGATTTTTTACCATGACGAGCAGTTAATCGAGTTTTTGACCATGAAAGACACCTTCAAAGACGTAGTCATCGACGAAATGACTCATGATGAAGATCTGTACAACTTTGAAGTAATTCATAAACCTTGTTCAATTGAAGAATCTCTTGATCAGGTCAGTACTCTCTCTAGATCTGTAATTAAACTTGAGAAATTCTATGATTTGAAGGACAAGTTTAAAGGTGTAAGGAACTGTAAAACCAACAGCTCTACTATGCAATCTGAAATCATAAATTTAGGTACCAAGCATAATCCTCAATGTGTCAATCTGGGCAGTAGGTGCACTCCCCAAGAGAAAACAACCTTCATATGACTCTTTAATGAGTTTAAAGACATTTTTTCTTGGACATATGATGATCTCAAGACATTTGATCCAAACATAATGCAACATGTCATCCCCATGAAACAACAGGCTAAACCTTTCCAGCAGAAGTTGAGGAAAATGCACCCTAGCCTGGAACCATCTATTAAGAAAGAACTTAACAAACTCCTCGCTCCTAGAATAATTTTTCCAGTGCAGCATACATAGTGGGTGGAAAATCTCGTCCCGGTTAGAAAGAAAAATGGTGAGATTAGATTATGCATCGATTTCCGAAATCTAAACAATGTTTCAGAAAAAGATAATTATCCCGTTCCCCCTATGGAAAAGATCTTATAGCAGGTTTCTGGATCTGAAATGTTCTCACTTTTAGATGGCTTTTCAGGATACAATCAAGTGTTAGTATCCAAAGCAGATCAGTTGAAAACAACCTTCAGAACCCCTTGGGGAACTTATGCCTACAGGGAAATGCCATTTGGTTTAATTAATGCCGGAGCAACGTTTCAAAGCGCAATGGATATTGCATTCAGAGGCCTAATCGGCCAATTTGTTGTCATTTACCTCGGTGATATAACTGTTTTTTTCAAAAAACAGGGCTGATCACCTAACACATCTTAGGAGGGTTTTTTAGCATTGTAGGAAATATGGGATCTCCTTGAATCCCAAGAAATCCATATTTGCGGTTACAGAAGGTAAGTTATTGGGTTTTGTAGTTTCAAATCAAGGTATCAATATAGAGCCTGAACGAACCTAGGCCATATCACAAATTTCTATGCCTCACTCAAAGAAAACTATGCAATCTTTTCTAGGGAAAATAAATTTTGTCTCCAGGTTTATTCATGGGTTCACTGAGATTGTCAGACCACTTCAAAAAATGATTAAGAAAGATGCTGATTTCAAATGGTTTGCTGAAGAAAAGCAATCCTTTCATGATATATTAAAAGCTATTGCTGAAGCTCCTACCTTAACAAGCCCGGATTTCTCTAAACCATTTATTTTGTATACTTTTGCTTCTGACTCTTCATATGCCACTATTTTAACGCAAAAAAATCAGGAAAACAATGAAGCTCCCATTGCTTTCACAAGTTCTGGTTTAAACGGTGCAAAGCTCAATTATCCAGAAGTAGACAAACAAGCATTTGTTGTTTGTAAGTCAGTAAAACATTTTCGGCCATATCTGCTGAAGTCTCATACTAAGGTTATTGTGCCATATTCCACAATTAGAAATCTTTTGGTGCAAAAGGACCTAGGTGAAAAGCGAGCCCATTGGGTCATGGCACTTCAGAAGTATGACCTAGAAATCAAGCCTTTGAAGATTGTCAGAGGACAGGGACTTTGTAAGTTGGCAGCTGGATATTTAGACATGTCTGAATCTGATCTGCACTTTATCGATGAACATTCTCTGTTTGAAAGGGAATTTTTTCCAATCTCAGCCCCCTCTGATTCCTGGTATCATGACATTAAGTTCTTTTTATTGCATGGAAATTCTCCTGAACACTTAGACTTACGTAGCAAAAGGGATTTGAGATTAAGATCTACCCCTTATTAGCTGATTGATAACATTCTGTTCAAAAATAATTTTGAAGGAGTCCTTATTCGTTGTTTAGAAAGAAATGAAGTTGATAGCGTGTTGTCTCAATTACATGCAGGGCCAGCCGGTGGACACTTTGGCGGAGAAACCACTGCGCATAAGGTACTCAAAGCTGGATATTACTGGCCTACGTTGTTCAAAGATGCACATGCCTTTGCTAGGAAATGTCAGGAGTGTCAAAGAGTAGACGGAAGACTTAAGAAAGCAGCATTACCTCTCCAGCCTGTTATTGTTGAAGTTCCATTTCAACAATGGGGTTTGGACATTGTTGGTCCAATTACACCAGATTCCTCACAGTAGCACAAATACATTCTGACAGCCACCGACTATTTCACTAGATGGGTCAAAGCCATCCCCTTGCGAGTGGTTAACTCAGAACAGGTGATATCATTCCTTGATTTTTTTATTGTCACTAGGTTTGGCGTTCCCGAATCTTTGATTTTTGACAATGCAACCTATTTTTCTTCTGTAAAACTAACAGAATATGCATTGGAAAAGGGTATAAATTTAAAGTATTCAGCTAATTATTATCCTCAAGGTAACGGATTAGCTGAATCTTCCAATAAAAATTTAATCAAAATTCTGAAACGCATAGTGGTTAATCATCATGGAAATTGACACAACGCCTTATCAAATGCCCTGTGGGCTGACAAAGTGACTCCTAAGGCTGCCATAGGTAATTCTCCTTTTTTCCTGGTATATGGTAAAGAAGCTATCTTGCCTCCCCATCTATTTTTACCCTCTCTACATCTTTCCCAGTCAGTGCAGGAAACAGCATGTTCTGCCATGGAACATCGGATTAATACTCTGCTTAAACTAGAGGAAGAAAGAGAGTTAGCCAGAAAGAAATTTGACCAACATCAAAAAACAGTGAAACGCTGGTTCGATCATAGAAAATCAGCTGGTAGAGATTTGGAAGTAGGTGACCTAGTTCTGAAATGGGACAAAGAGCATGAAGACAGAGGAAAACATACTAAGTTCCAATGCCTGTGGCTGGGACCATTTATCATTATAGAAAAATCTTGGTCCCAGCACTTTCAGGTTGCATATGCTGGAGGGAGACATCGAGAACCTTCCGGTAAATGGCCATCTCATCAAAAAATATTTCTGCTGATCCCCATCAAGGGATTATCCTGTACATACCTTGTGTGGTTTTCTCGGTTTCTGGAAATTTTTTAGTGTGTTTATTTTATCTGTTTGCTTTGAATACCCCCCTCACACTTTTCACCGAATCATGTGGTGACCTACAAATCATGCATCATGATCTTTCTATCCTGAATATTGTCATGATGTTTTACGTCTTGAACAGTGAAAGGTTTTTCGTCTTTCCAAATTTTACCAGAAATTCTTAAGTCATGTAAATATAAACTAATAAGATGAGTCTTCACAAAGATTTTTCCAAAGGGATTAGGGAAGTATTTGTCAAGGTTATCTATTTAAGTCTTTTACGCCACTCCCTCTCGTGAAGAGAATTATACTTGCCTCCCCATCCACTAAGATAATCTCATTGGAGATTAAATATAACTACAACCTGGCCGTGGTTGGATTTGAATATTTTTAAGATAATCTGAAGGATAGAGGGTCTCATAAGGAGCTAGTCTGTTTAGGATCATAGGTTTGCATTCAGTAACATTGTCACTTCCGATCACCAAGCCGGGACAATGGCCCTTGGACAAAACACTAAGGGATAAAAGGTCTCATCGTGAGCCGGTTTATTTACTGTAGTGCAAACTAGTGATTGACATGGTGACTACCTAGTTACCAAGCCAGAACTGTGGCCTTCGGAAGTATAAAAAAAAAAATGATGGTAACATTCCAACCTTACCAAAATTGTCTATCTATAACTAGCAGATGGGACACTGGCATTCTTTGGGCTTCGAAGAAACCCTGTCGGGGCTATGGGCGCCCGCTGGCAGTAGGGCCATGCTTGTGGTATTGAGACTTTATTTTTCAAAACCAAGTCACCTACTGTCTTACTTCATTTGGACTGATTTTTGTGAGAGAGTTGTCCTTTATCAAATAAATAATTAATAGTGTAAATTTCTGGTAAGCTTTAGGAATATGAAATTTATGAATCTGTTCAAGGTGCTAAAATTTTATTCTTACAGTGATATACATGAGGGATCTAATTCTTTGATTTCATGATTTCAAGTCAAGAAAACAGAGATAACTGTTCCGCCTAGTCAGTCGCCATCTGTTGTGTGCTTACCCAATAGCCTTAAAACAAATTTCATCAAGCAAAATTTTGCTTGATGAAATATTTGAATTTCTCATTTCAGTTTACAGAATCGGGAGCTACTAAAACAATGAAATTCCATTAGATACTGAAATGGTGAAATTCTATTTGTTTTGATAACCTTGTGGACTATTGTTAGTTGACAAAATTACTATATTAAAGCATTATTTTGAATGGATTTGTATGCTTTTCACCATAAGCCTTATTTGAATATTCAGCAATTGGTATGTTTTATTTGTATTTCAATTGCAAATTTGACAAGGTCATGGAGTATGAAAGGATAAATATTTCATGCAGAAGTGCCTTATACAAATCCCTTCCTCTAATCTTCGAATTATGCTTGATCCTACCATAAGTATTTAGTTTCGATCTTAGCAACGTTCTCCATGCGTAACTTATATTTTGCACTTAATGATTGGGGTTGATATAATGGGTTATGTCATATGCGTCATGTAGCATGTTCACCATTTCTGAAGGTTGAAATTATCATATGGTAAGGTTCATGTTTCAGTGCCCAAGGTTCATTCCTTATGGTTGGTGTAATTCGCATCACCATTCCCAAAGCCGATACACTCGATTGAAGGCTGATATGTCATCATTATACTCGTACATAACTATGTAATGACATTTAAATGTAGTATGAGCTCAGCATCGTGTCTTCCTACTTGTTGAACACTTGTGCTTTATGCATTGTGTGGGTTTATTATGATCGAGCCGAATCAATCATGTCAAGGTGAGGTTGTTCTGGAGTCTTCGCCACCTCTTTCCATTTTTGTGATTACCTCTCTGTGTAATCATCCATGTTCACTCATGCCGAGTTTACAGGGTTCTTGTCTGATTTTACTCATGTCGCATTTCGTTTATGAAAGAGTTGGGTTTCATTGTTTGTGGTTTTTGCTTGGTTTGCATCCCGAATGCTCACTCTCCAGCGTTTTGTCTTGTTGAGATCCGTTGTATCTCCTCTGTGTGAAACTGCGTGCATTCGCACTAACAGCAATGGCCCCAGTTGTTAGGGTCGAACCTAATGACACAGAACTTCTTGACGGGAACCTAGAGCTCCTAGCCAAGGTAGAAGCAGTCGGGTGGCTTCCATTTTTCCGTAAGTTCGCAGACTCGAACCCTGAAGTTACTAGGTTATTTTCCCTCTCACTGGTTGATGCTAGAGTTAAGGTGGCCGACCTTCAGTTCAGAGTTGATGAGCGCTCAGTCTCCTTGGCCACGGGCCTACTGTTAACAAGTGAACGTTGGTTCAAATCCAAGAAGATGAAAGCTACTGAATGGAGGCAGATGTTAAAGAACCCTTGCCAGGACGTGTCTTTCAGGGCCGGTGTGTCGCGCAAATATTTCAAAAAATAATGGTGACCGGTTTTGGATGTCATTCATAGGTATGTGACTTGTGAGGGTAATCTTTCCTCTGCATATGTTTATCACCTTAGATTGATGACTGTTTTTCTCGGTCTGCCTATCAATTTACCCTATTATTTAGTTCAAAGCATGACCAAGATGTCTTTGTCCATAAAAAAGGGTCCTAAGAATATCGACCGGAGTCTCTTTCACCATGGTCTTGTTAGGATGTTGGTGGAGAGGGAGCTGTCTAAACGAAATCAGTCATGGGATGATTTTCTTGAGCAAAATGGTTTTACGGCGTTTTTCCATTGTCAATTCGATTGTGCAGAGGAGTGTGCAAGGCATCAGCAGCCTTGTGAAGTCCTGACTTCACATGTACATGGGCCTATGCCAAACCCTAATGATTGTGCAAACCCCAGTGTCCACGAAGATCTTTCTCCCACTCCTGTGTCAAGTCCCGGTTCTCCCATGTGTTTTAAGCAAAGGAGGAAATCTCTAAACCTTTCCCCAGTAACGCCGAACCGTAATGACAAACCCTGCAGACAGATGACCAAGAAGCCAAATGTTAAGGTTACAAGTATATTTACTAGGAGTATGGCGTACAAATCCAATGCTGTTAAGTCTGCTGTGAAGAATGATAACCACATAGAAACGGTGGTATTAGATGATGAAGAGAATGGATCTGTCCTGCATGATGGCCATGACATGGATCCTGAAGCTATGACTCACCCAGTAGCACACAGTCCTTATGTTTCTGATAAGAATCCCCAAATTGACTCTGTGCTCGATCCTCCAATTAAGGGCAAATCTATTGAAGGGAATCTACCTGCTCCTTATCGAATTGGTGAAGCAATTCACCCACTGTTCGTTAATTGTTTGCTTGAAAAGATACGTGGAATGGAGGTAGAAATAACAGGGATGGTGGCACGTAGTGATGCCGTGAAAGCTGAAAATGTGAAGTTGCAGGAGAGATCCGATTCAGCTGATAAATGCATCTTGCATCTAAAGAGACACAAGAATAAGTTAATTCGGAGAGTTATGAGACTGCAACATGAGAATCGTAAAAATGAGGAAAGAGTACATGAGCTAAACGCTCAGGTCACTTTGATGCAGCTTAAAGGTCACTCACAGGTTCCATTTTCACAAAATCCGGTGACTAGTGTGAATATACAGGTTTTCAATACTCCTGTTGAATCATAGTATTTTGGGGATACTCAATTCTGTACATATGTCTAAAAGTATTTCAAGTTTGAATTTTGTTAGTAAAAGCAGTAAATGATAATGAAGTGATTTTTGTTTTCCAGGTATTCTTTTAAGTTAGTTGGTGGATTATGACATTTAGTTTATTTACCCTCGTCTTTGTACTAATTCCTACTGTGTGATTTTGCAGATGATTTCCTTGGTTTTCCAGATGCGTTGTTCCTAGATTTTGGTGATCGCTCATTTTCAGGATGATCTCCAGAGAATTATAAACGAATTAGTCGAAATCGTTTTCAATTATGGACATGTTGTCTCTCATGTGTCACTCAATTACTAGTGTCTTTATTGTTCTATGATTTAGAACTATAAGCCGAATCTTTTCAAGTTTGGGACATCACAACGTATATAGAAAATGACAATTTCATTTGTCATTTTAGTATTTTTGAATGAAATTGGTTAATATTACGATGATGTAGTTTCCTGTTTTCTAGAACTATCTCTAGATGAGAATGAAGGTATTTAGGGAGACATGGTTTTACTGTAAAAGGGGGATGGTTTGGAAAAGAGAAAAACAGGATCACTTTACCATTTCCTGTAGCTAAAGACAATTTCTTGTTAGCAGTTGCAGCATCTTTTGACTGGTGATATTTATAAATATATTTGCAGTATTTTTACTATGGAAATGTATTTATAGTATTGTATGATCTTGTTATTTCTTTTCGCAGTCTTTATGTTTTGTTATATTTCTTTAAAGAAATGTGCAAATGCATCATGTTTAACTGTCGATTTACGCTGGTCTAACTTGCAAATTCATGTCATATAGTAAATTTGATGTTATCATTATAATGTATGTGATGTACTTGTTTTGTGTGTTGTCTTGTTTAAATCTCATAATTTCTTCTAAAGTTTTCAGGATTCTCAGCACATTATCATTATTTGCAAGTTGATTCCAGGGTTAAATAATATCATGCTCCTGATCAGGATAGGATACGTAGGATATATAAGTGGTAGTTTTTTATTTAATTTATAGAAACTATATTCAATCAGATTTTTACACTTACACTCTGCCAAGTTACCTTTCAGTATTGTTATGAATGTACATGTGTCTATAGTGTAATTTATGTAATTGGTTTGAATTTGTTAATATTTATTAACTACTTATTCTTGCACTCATAGGTTAATTGGTTTAACTAGATTAATTTTGAGTTATCAGTTGTGTAAAATATCAACCAACTTAGTAATCATCTTCAACAGTTTTCTTTGTATATTCGTAGGTGTAGTATAGGTTTAGTTAACAAACATTAACTTCATTTTTCCTTTGAGTCTTCCTCCTGTAGCTGGGATTAATTTAGGGAAAGCAATGGGGCCTTAATCCCGTCAGAGACAGCTACCTAACGACTGAGAGCAGCTTTGAAAGATTTTGGATCGGGTTGTCTCTTTGTTGACTATTGTGCCAATTCGGCCCGTCAACAAGTTCCATTATAATGAACCATTGGTTGACTGGAAAATTTAGGTGATAAAAATTGCAAGTATCTAGCTGCTAGGACCATTTGAGGGTAGTTAACAACCAGCCTCATCAAATGACTTCACTTGAGCAATAGTTGGTTTCACTAAAATTTAAAAAAAAATGTTTATCATAAACTTAATCTTGGGAACCCAACGCTTTACATGACTATTTTTATACTTTGATGTGTGTTTATCATACTCTCAAACCTTTGAAATTGTATGAGTGTGTATGTCATATTTGGCATTGGATGCATATTGAACTAATTAAATCCAACACGTTCCCACTCCATGTCATATTGGCACCAAAAATCCTCAAAGATGAAAGGGGATTGCTCTGAGTGTATCATGTGGATGGTATATGTTATAAAACCATGAATCAATATTTACCATCATAACATGATCATGCCTCTTGGACCCAAGTTGTGTGGCTATCAATGATATTTTATTGATTTATTTGGGAAGATGACCCAAAGGTGCAATTTATAGGTTAACTAAAATTCATTCCATATTGTTTGAACATTACTTCCAAGTTTTCTTTTGTCCAATCCACGTTCATGGCATGATTTAAGGGATGTTCAAGCTATGTAGTCCATGCATGAGTGGCATGGGTTGGACATCGATAGCATAACTCAAATAGTGATTCTTTATAGGTTAGTTGATGTTCATTTGATGATGATTGGATGTTATGTCTACATATTTTTGTTTTATCCATTTATAAACATGGCTTATAAAAATTTTAAGTGACGTTTGTTCTACATTTGCAATGTATAACCGATGTTAGTTCGACATATGAGTGGTATGGGTTGAATGTTGGTAGCATAACTCTAATGTCAATACATTACAAATTAATCGCCATTCACTCCACGATGCTTGGATGTTACAACTTACGTCCACTTTTTTCAATTTATCAACGTGCCTTATTGGATATTTATTCATTATTTGTTCTACACTTGAAACATGCTTATTATTTGTTCCATTTTTGTATCATAACTTATCAAATGTTTGAACAATGTTAGTTCCATGTCAGAACATAGCTTATCAGGAGTTCGATCGGCGTAAGTTCCATGTTTGGAACATAGCTTATCGAACAGTTGACTGAAATTGGTTTCACATTAGCAATGTAAATTTTCAAATGTTTATCAGACAGAGGTTCCATAATTTTAAATGTCACATTTTAGACATTTAGCCAACATTTAACCGACGTACGCTCCACGTTTTTGGTGGGATAAAAATTGAATTTGCACATGTTGTATCTGATGCTTGTTCAATGGTTTTTAATGTCACTTAAGCAATGTTAGTCTATGGGCATTTGAACTACATTACAATCCACGTTAGTTTGACATAAATAACCATCAAACTAACATGGAATGAGATGAAAATTTAGAAGTGAAGTCACCGAAGAAGTTAATCAATGGCATGATTAATGATTAGATTATGATGGATGTTCTAGCTCAAAATGATGGGTATGTTCAAAAATGTGAGGAGCCCAACTATTAAGAATTTGGAGATAAATAAATTGGATTTCACACTCTGAGGCACACATCCTCACTCATTTGAGAATAAATCTTTATGCACTAGTACAAAATGAGGGATAAATGACAAAAAAATAAGAAAAATACGCATATAAATGACCACTTTTGAGTTGGCAACCATTGGTAGAAAATTAGCGCTTAATTATCACGCAACAAAAAATGTTCCGATATTTAGCTTGGTTGTTTATAGCTTTTCTTTTGCTCATATATTTGGTCGTTAATTTGGTCATATATTTCGTCACTAATTGTCCTATATGGTCGTTAATTTAGTCATATATTTGGTCATTAATTGTGACAATTAATGACCAAATATATGACCACAAGACAAGTTATAAACAACCAAGCTAAATATGACCATATTTTTTGTCACGTGATAAATGACCGCTAATTTTCTACCAGTGGTATCCAACTAAAAAGTGGTCGTTTATATGTGGATTTTGGTCATTTATCTCTCATTTTGTATAAGAATTATTCATTGATTTTTATATATAGAGCAAGGAGGAATCGAACCACCAACCCCTTTCTTGTACGGCAAGTGCTATTCCATTAGGATAGTACCCTTGAAGTCCCATTGATCTTCTGTTTTGTTTGTATTTCACAACAAATCTAAGGATGAAAATTCACATAATTAAAATCTTAAAAATCTTTAATTAAAAGGTGAAATTTATGAAATCCAATCTGAGAAAAAATTATAAAGTTTTTTTATTCCATTTCTCATAGAATTAACTATTATGTTGGCTTTGAATAATATCATTCCATTACATGATTATGTACAAACTACAAACAAAAACATTAAATGTTCAAGAAAATATTAATACTAAGGAAAAAGCATTAAATGGTATTAGTATTAAGACCACACATTCATAATACAATCCCCACACAAGCACAAGCCATAAACCATTGTTAAAACAAAGATTGAAGAATCTAATTGATGCAAGAAGACCATGCATATATATCTACAACCATATGGAGTTATCATCTCCTCAAAACAAGATACTTACTATCATTAAGCTTTTCAATGCATACTTAGAGCCCAGATACCGATGAAAGAACTACAAAAGGTGTCAAAGGGAATTATTATTCTCTATTTTAGATTAAAAAATGAAACAATAAACTATGTTATCTAGATAGATTCTATTTTTGGGTGTTATAATGACTTAAATAATCCACATAATATTTAATTATCGACTGAGGTTGGTAGACTTCAAGTTGACACAAAGTATATGCGAAGGTAGAGGGATTCCTAGGGCGTTGTAGAAATATTTTAACAAAGAAAAGATCGAAAGATCTTTCAAAATGAAAAACCGAGTCAAACTCCTATAAATTTAACTTTATTAAGACAATTAGACTGGAATAGAATACTAGACCAGAGCAGTATCAAGCTATACTACTCTACTCTATAAACAAATACTGGAAAATAAGGATATGAACAATACTAAAGAAAGTAAACTTTCCTGGTAATCAACTATTCCACTTCTTAATATGAGAATTAGAAAGCCTTTGTAAATAACTTCAAAAACTAACTATACAAGAAAACGAAATTACAACACTAGATCTATTTCACAAACTGCAACAATTAGACTATACATGCAACTAACAACTGTACATGATAGCTAAACTAAACTATATAGTTCCATTCTCCTTGGTTGTTCTGAGGATAAGCATTCACTGTGAATGGAACAGGAGCAGGAGTGGTATCAAAATGACTTTCAAAAGAAGTAAAGAAACTAAATGGAATCAAGTCTAATTTAACTTCTACAAATATGTGCAAACTAAGAAATGTCCAATTACAGGTGATAGTAAACATGTTGATATATTCCATAAGCAAATGATTCTAGCTTATAATAACCAATTCAAATATAAAGGAAATCTATCTGATAGACAAACAACAAACCTTAATAAAAGAAGCAAGTAGAAAACTTAATAAAGAATATCTACGAAGCAAGTAGAAAAATTGATAAAGAAGAAGCAAGTAGAAAACTTCATAACGATAACTCGTTTAATTCCTAATCTCTAAGTCTTTTTTGTAATCACACGGTGAAAGGAAAAGGTCCTACTACTATAATCACTCTACAAAGTGCTAGTGTACTTTCCTAACATTGATATATCTAACCCTAAAAATCTCTACACAAAAGGATAAATCAATCCAAACCAAAGATATAATTACAAGGTATCCCAACAATACTGAAGAAATAAATCATAAACCGCAATAAACCAAAACACAAGGCATAACTCAAAACATAAGGGGAAAGGAGGGAAAAATAAGGACAACACTTTAATTAATAATTTAAATAGTCTACCCTAAGGTTCTTATAATAAGTATAACTATTATCTAACTACCATAGTCAAAGCATAATAAAAAAGCTGAAGAAACATGCTTAAAATAGATTAAAAACACTAAAGGTTGAATGAAAAGTTGGATAACAGACTGGAAAGCAGGTTTGAACAATAGGCTAAACAGTATTTCAAAATGATAGTCTGTATACATTAAACACTAGAATTTTAAGATATAGTTAATCTAAATGATTTCGAGATCAACTAGTTCATGCACATGATAACAAAACGCATAAGGAATGATAAGCAAACCTACTTGATGATCAAATTCAATAACATGATAACTTAAACTAATTCATAATTAAAGGAAAATCATTAACTCTTGCATTCTTGAAACAAACTAAACTATAACCAAATGAATTTTCAACAAAACAGATATAAACAGAATTGAACCTACTATGAAAGGATGACTTATGATAGTCTATAATTATAAAAAGAAACTGCTTCCTATCATAAAACAAACTGAAATGTAATTGAACTAAATCTAAAACTTAGATTAAAACTGACAGAATCAAAGCTAACTACAACCAAAGTAAACCTACAGAATTAAACTAGCTAAATTCTACTTGACTGTAACAATGAAACCAAACATAAGGCTGAAACGAAAGCTAGAAAACAGACTGAAAGCAAATATATGCGTGCAACTGGTTAAATATCTATGGAAATGAAAGTACTTTAACAACACAGCATTATAATGTAATCTATGTTATTGGAAACAATGATATAAATATTTGCAGAAAAAACAAATTACGTAACAAATTATAAATGAAATTAAACTAATGCAGATAGAGAAAAATACACATAAGAATGAAACCTCTGGTTGATGAGGGACCCTCCCAACAATCAGAGTGATAGCTCGCTGAACGCTTTACACGAACGAGATCATAAACAACATGAGTGTAACTTCTATGAAAGTGAGAAACAGTATTACCGAGTTCTTCAAAATGACTGATTACATGTAAAAGAGACTAACTAAGCACTCGCGTAGAGGCTGGTATATATAATGTTTACATAGGTGAGCAAGTCGACCCTTTAGTGGTCGACCACTCTCTAAATTTAGTCAACCATTATGACAATTAACTAATCAAGAGCCAACACACAACGCTCCTTCCTCCTTCATCGTGCATTAGTTCTTCATGGTATGTGATGTGGCATGAGGATTATTCTTGCATAGATTAATGTTACTGTGTCAAGAAGAGGAGGACGCTGGCGAGTCTTCTAGAATGAATATCACACTATCACCCATATGCGTGGACAACAGGCATTTTCCATGCTTTAACGCCAAGGAATCTTCCATCAACAGTGAGCAGTTAGCTTGGCGGACTGAACAGTGAGCTGGATAGTGAGATGCATATGCTCTACGCATATCTATAGTGAATGCATTGTTTGTTCATTGGTTCATTTGAAGACTATGGTTTGCAATCAAATTAGGCATCAAACATATATAAAATATTGTCAAATTAACTAATTAAATTGTGAAATAACGAGAATGAACCAAAACTTGCATAAACCCGAAATATAGTTGTACCTAGGGCTGAATAGCGAGCTGCATGACAGAAAACATACCAAAAGGTGACAAAAGATATGTCAAACATGTAAATTAATAGCTGAAAATGACAGAAAAACTAGGATCAACATTCCCCTGAACCGGAGAAACTCCAGGTCCCACTGAGCAACAAAAAAATAAATCAGGAAGAAGGCTGAGCTATGTCAGCAACTGCCTTCAACTTGGTTGACGAAACAGGGGTTTTAAACTTCAATTTTCGAGCCTGTGATTTCAAGATAGTATGCCTCTCCTGTTGAGATCCATGGGACAAATTGATGGCCTTGTTCATCTCTTCGAGGGTCTTAACCTACAAGCGCAAATCTTTATTCTCTTGCCGAAGACTTGTGGTCATCTTAGCATACTCTTCATTTCGGCTAACTGATTGAGCCAATTCCTGAATCAATCAATCTATCATTGGCTGATGCAGAGTAGATGGCTCTACAGGTTTATCAGACTCTTGTGGGGGACTCATCTCTCTTGATGGCAGATTGATATCAACAGAAGGAATGTGTCTATCAGGACTCATATCCGGTGTAGGTGCAGGAAAATTTTCACAATCAACATCCTTCAGCAATTTAGTCGAGACACGGGCCAACGCGAACAAAGGTGAGTCTAGATCAAGGGTATATGCTTCAGCCATACCGTCTAGATGATTAGTCTGAACATTAGGCTGTACCGCGGTCTGGATGCTAGGCTAAACTATGGAGTGGACAAATTTTTCCCTCTTCTTTCTGGTGCAAGGTCGTGATAAGGGTACAAACTGACCAGGGATAACAAGAGTGGTATGAGTGGGCAGAATCACCTCTGATGTGTCATCGTCAAGATGAACAACATTGGGGCTTTTCTCCTCTATGGTTGGAGATTGACTGGGTTCACGATTATGAAGATGTTGGGAACGTTTTCGGATATTTAGATGGGGGTTAAGAACTTTAAACACTAAGGTATCCCAAGATTGGTTCCAATCTTTGAGCTGGTCTAAGATCAAGAGTTTAATCAAACTATGGTGATACAGGCTGCCTTTAGGGTTAAGAGTAATTTTCTTGACCTGGCTCGAAATATTCTCTAGACTTCTAAGAAAATAGAAAGGGAAATTAAGAAACTTTTGATCGAAAAAATACGCTAGCAAACAGATATGATAGGCTTTAAACACGCTGAACTTACCCTCGCAAGTGATCAAATGTATGATGACTGTCAAAGGATTAATGTACTCTGCCTTAATCTAGTTGTGATTAAAACCTTTGAAACCTGTGACATGCCGATATTTTGGTTTAAGGGTGAAGTTGTGAGATTTCCATAGAACAAACCAGTGCTTGTGCCACTGAGTACCCTCTCTAGGGATATTGGTTGTGAGCGCAATAGACTCCTCAGTTACTGGTAAGACTAGATGACCAACCCTCTCCTTCTATCCATCGAAACTCATCGCGAAAAGCAAGGATATTTCCCCATCATACCCTTGCAGTAGGTGAAGGACTGGGTTCCAACCGACATGGAAAAAGACCTCTCCGCACTCCCGAAACTCATTTGAAATAAGTCTTGGTAGCTCTCAAGCTCAAAACAATTTGGCATGGTTCAAGGAGAGACTATGATACAGAGTTTGCAAGGTGTAATAGGAAGAAGGTGGCTAACAAAAGTCTACAGGGATAATGGTAAGTGAGGATGATAGAGTGGAAGCTTGCACGATGTTGATTTAAAATGTGCCTCATTCAATCGTCAAAATGATCATGCAAAAGGTTCGGCATGGGTAAGCGATCGTGCCATTATGGAAGGTCTTGAGACGTGTGCCATCAAGGACGCATATTTTAATGATTTCATAAGGTTGCAATTAGTTCAACCATGTCCAAAGTAAAACTTTGGACAGGTTGAACATATGACTTAATACGAATGTATAAACCACATTCATTATCACAATAATCTTGATTTAACAAGGAGATCGACTTATTTGATAGTTTATACATGCAAGTGGTAAGAGGATAGGGGTGATGGCAGAGTCATGATGACTGAAAAGTTCATAAGGTCATATTGAATCCATATGGGGGTAAAACGATCTCACAAACATACAACATCATAGGTTGAGATTATTCATAATGGCCTTGTAAAGGTGACTTAATAATCATGGTATGACTCGGCCCATTTTAACTTTTTTCCCAAACAAAATTAAGCTAACACCTCGAAATGATTTTTAATCATGAGTGCTATAATACCATAATTTTTATTCATATCGTCATTTGGAATTTCATTCAGACCATCATTCGATCCTTCATATGGTCCTGCATATGATTCTTCATATAGATTTTTTCTGTAAAAACATGCTTCATCCTGGATCGAATTGCTGCTAATTATCCTGAAAACATTTTTCATTTGTCATAGATAAAAAAATTGTTATATAAAAGGTCCGAAAAATAGTATAATCTTCACAGCATGTTCTGCCTCCCCCAACCGAAAGATATGGTGTTTCCTCAAGCCATACAAGAAAAACTAAGTAATTTCAAATTAACTTAATACAAAGTTTTATCATGTTGGAATCATTTTTGCATGAAAAAAAAGGAAAATGAACTTGGAAAATGGAAATGATTCAGATATGTACATTTATTAGAAATAACAGTGCTTAGAAAGATCAAGTGAATAATGATAGTATAATTCGAAAATGCCATAGGAAAAACTAGTCATCCATGCCTCATTGTGAGGATGTCTTGTCATCTTAAGAATATTTTGAGTTTAGTCTAGAATTTGTGAGATGTTAAAACTATGGGTCCCATTTATAGGATAATCATATCCTAGGTATTGATTGAATTAGATGTCCGGATCCAAGCCCAACTTACAACCATTTTCTAACGACATCATAAACAATTTTCTTACACATGTATTTATATATTCTAATATTATCATTTTTCAACGAACCATGTGCATAGTAGTGCACTAACTAGATCTCTTCTACTCGATATTGCCCCACTGCCAGTAGGCCTGTTAAGTACCCCGACGGGTTTATCCTGGTACCATGCAAGCATAGCCCCACTGCCAGCGAGCCTGTTCAATACCCCGACGAGTTTACTTGCATTTACCGAGATTCCTTATTTTAAGATGTTACTTAGAATTGACCCGCTTCCAATAGGCATGTTCAGTACCCCGAAGGGTTTGCTTCGTATAATGATTTTGAGTATATGGAAGTCGGTTGGCACTAGAGCGTGCTAAGCCTACTAAACACATAATTCAACCTATAAAGCAAAAAAAAAATTACGTAAACTAGCCTTAATTATAGATCATGTCAAAAGAGAATAACTTAAAGTCGTTATTTGAACTTCCAGTCTATCTTCTTCATAAGATGATAAGTAATGTTCCCCACAAGCAGAAATTTCACTTACTTCCGAGTTACCACAAAAATGCTTAAGAGGCAAGTTTTGATAATAAGTATAGGATGAACTAGTAGTCCATAGGTATAAGAATCTGAAGAATATGATAATTAGAGTAGGTCTTTCAAGCAACTGCTCTTATTAAATAAAAAATGTACATGGTTGAATCAAAATACCATATATATAAGCATAACAAATCATAAAATTAGTGGTTAAGGATGATATACAATAAATTCTTCAATTGTACTAAAAACTTCAAAAGAGTGAAGATATATCATAAATATTTTTAAAGTACTACCCCTTTTTTCAAATAAGACTATATAAGCTGCTTATAAAGATAAAATATTTGTAGTCAAACTACGACACCACTTGTTAGATGATTCGTATTTATTCTTAACAAAACATCTACAAAATTGATAAGAAAAGGAAAAAGATTCTTTCCACTTTAATTTGACAAACCTGCAACAAATGATCATAAGGATGAAAATGCAGTTAATTTGTTAGAAATGACTCTTACTTATTCAGGAAAACACAAACATATTTACATATATACAAGTAATGACAAACCAAAATAACTTTAAGGATAAGGAGGAGGACGAATGATTTCCTCTTCAACCAATTCCATCTCCTTTCACTGCAAGACATTTTGTATGAAATCCTGTTTAGATATGGGTTGGTAGTGAAGTCTAAGTCTATGTCCATTTACTACAAAGGAAATTTTTGAATCATCAATTGTCTTAATTTCTACTGATCCATTATCGAAAGATGTAACTAGTTCATATGGACCCATCCAACGAGTAGTTCATTTTCCTTTAAAAATTTTGTATCTTGAGTCAAATAGCAATGCCCAATATCCAATATTAAATTGTTTTTACTTTATAAATTTATCATGCCATTTCTTCAGTTGATTCTATATTAACATGGTTCTTTGGAGTGCATTCTGTCTAATTTCATCTAATTCATTAATCTGTAACACTTGTTGTTTCTGTGCTTCATCCAAATTCATACCTAATTGTGCTTCCATACGAAATGTTTTAACTTGAAATTCGATAGGTAAAAGAACTTGTTTTCCATACACCAACTCATAGGGGGTATGTCTGGTAGTGTTTCTCCATGTTATCCTATAGGGCCACAAAGCCTCCGAGAGTCTATCTACCCAATCCTTATGATGTAAGTGAATGGTTTTGGTTAATATGGCTTCTAATACTTTATTGGTTGATTCTACCTGGCCATTATCCTAGGGATGATAAGGTGAGGATTTGCAATGTCGAATGCCATACTTCGTGGTGAGTTCTTTCATTAACTTAGAAGTGAGTTGAGAGCCTTGATATGTGACAATTTCTCTAGGTACACCAAATCAAGTGAATATTTCTTCATATATGAATTCTACTACCGATTTCTCTGTGGCCCTAAACAAAGCTTTAGCTTCTACCCACTTAGTAACATAGTCTATGAAAACTAGGATATACTTCTTTCTACAAGACATGGGAGAGATAAGTCCTACAAAATCTAGAGCCCGTTTCTCAAAAGGCTATATCATGACTTGAGGCTGTAAGGGCATCTAATCAGATGATGTAGGTCTACCCATTCTTTGGAAACTATTGCATCCTTTGACATATTTAGCAGCATCCTTGAAAATGCTCGGCCAGTAATAACCAGAGTGCAACACTTTATATGTCGTCTGCTTCTCCGAAAAATGTCCTCCACATGGTCCATCATGGCATGCATATTGGAGGATATATATCATTTCATCTTCCTATATGCATCGTCTAATAATAATATCTAGGCCAGTACGAAAGAGATCGTTTTCAACCTAGGAATAATTAGAGCTTTGTACTATAATATGACGCTTCTCGGATGGGGACAAGTGATTTGGTAATTTCCCAGTTGCCAAGGGGTTTGAATGGATATAGCAATAGATGTTCATTAGGAAAAGTGTCGTCAATGGGTTTAGTACTGTCTTCATGTTGAATACGAGAAAGGAAATATGCTACTAAATTCTCTTTACCAGGTTGGTCGATGACGGTAATGTTAACTTCTTGTAATAAAAGAAGCCACTGAGTCACCCTACCATTGGTAATTGGTTTATACATTAAAAATATGATGGCAAAGTGATCTATATGTACAAAAAATTCGTATCCCGTAATGTAATGGAAAAATTTATTAATAGAATAGACCACTGCCAAAAATTCCTTTTCAGTAATGGTATAATTTATCTTGGTAGGGGTCAAATTCTTGCTAATTGAATAAATGGCATAAAGTGATTGGCCTTATTTTTGGCCTAGGACTCCTCCTATGCACGTATCAGAAGCATCAGTGGATATATGGAAGGGAAGGGACCAATCGAGACCCCTCATTATTGGTGCCACTGATAATTTAGATTTTAAGAATTCGAAAGCACTTTGACGAGAGTCAATCCATTGGAATTCTACATCGTTTGTAAGTAACTTAAACATTGGTGTAGCTATTTTAGTAAAATTCTCAATAAAGTGGAAATAATAGCCTACATGACCTAGAATGCTTCTCGCCTCTTTCTGAGTTTTTGGAGAAGGCCAACAATTACTTCAATTTTCGCAAGATCCACCTTGATTCCTTGAGAGGAAACATGATGGCCTAAGACTATACCTTCTGTTAACAACATTTTGCACTTTTTATGACTAAGGACCAGTTTTGTTTCTTGACATCGAATCAGAATCTTTTCAAGGTTGTCAAGGGATTCCTGAAAGTTATTACCATAGGCTGTAAAATCATCCATGTAAACCTCTACACATTCGTGTATAAGATCAGCAAATATTCCTAAAACTGCACGCTGAAAAGTGGCAGGCGCATTGCATAAGCCAAATGGAGAAACTCTATAGGCATATGTTCCCCAAGGGCATGTAAAAGTGGTCTTATATTGATCCTTCGATGCTATTAAAATCTTATTATATCAACTATACCTATCAAGAAAGGAAAAGTATTGTTTGCCTGATAGGGTATCTAACACTTTATCATAAAGGGAAAAGGAAAATAGTCTTTAAAAGTGGCCTTATTTAGTTCTCTGAAATCAAGACAAATATGCCACTTCTGTAACACCCCAGTTTTGACCCCGTTGCATTAATGTATATGATGTATATATTGTAATTAATCGTGGTGTGGAGATAAAGGCAAAAGCCCCACCATCGATTTATCATTTTATGTTCTGGCAATTAAAATCGTTGCCGAAGTTATATTTCATGCTAGCCGACACATTATAATTTTTGGCATCATGTAAATATGCATTGTAATTAAAAACCCCAACTAGCTATGTCAATGAAACAAGTAATGAGATGGGGGCATGATTTTCCTAAGGATAGGGAGGGAAAATATTTAAACCTTTGGGCCAATGGGGAAAGGCCAAATGTCAAAGGGAGAACCCATCAATCAGTCAACTACCCATTTTGTCTTTTTCCCCAATCATTAAATTCTGCCAGAATGTGGTTGAGTTAGTTATTGCATGGGGATGGGAAGAGTATGGGAAGCAATTTCGAATTTGGGGAAAATCAATTTTGACTTTTGGGGAAAGCAGACACCCAAAAATGCATGCCATTTGCCCATTCACCCACGTTCTTAATTTTCTCATGCAAGGAAGCTTAGGAGCTATTCTTACCTCTTCGATGTTGCTGGCTGGGTGTTCTTCCTTCAGGATTTGGGATCCTGGGCATTTTATCGTTATCATTCACCCATGGTGGGGCTCCCTCAAGCGGCTAGGCATTTCCTGAGTGTGAAATCCATGATTTTGGATTGCTATGTATTTCTTCCTCGCGTGGACATACGTTCTTCATTTTCCTGGTGGATGAGAATTTCATTTTTGTGATGTTCTTGCGGTTGGGTTTCTTCCCCAATGTTTTTTGTTGCATTTCCCTAATGGTTGTCAAGATGAAAATAGTTTTTGTGTTTCCCAGCATTGTAATTATTGTGTATGTTATTCGTTTTTGGCCATGTTAGGGCCAAAACGCCCCTGGGATACGTTTTGTTGTTAGTGGGTTGTTATTACCCTCCATGGAAATTAATTATGTGGCCAAATTGCTTTCCTAAACCCGGGAATGGTGTATATTGTTGTGTGTGCAATTGGTATTTGGACTGTGTAGAAGTGGGAAGGAGTTTGTTTAACAAACCTAGTGTTTTGTAGGAGCCTCATAAACAGAACTAGAGGGTTGGATCTCTTCTCTACACCCCCTGAATAGCACTGGAAGGGAATGTGCAGTAGAGAAGGGAATTATTCCTTGTTTTGGGTGTGTGTGGATGTCTTAGGAGTCAAGCTAGTTCTTGTGTAGGAATCCTTAGCTCTTCAATGAGCCCACTAGCTTGGCAGACAATGCTTCCATCTCCTGATGATCTGATAAACCCAAACATGGCTTTGGCTTGACTGAGTTTGACATATTTTTGGCTATGTGTGAGTCTGTTTAGTTTCCTTTTCCTTGGGAAAATCATGCCCAGCTCGGGGGTGGCAATGTTGCTAAGAGATTAAGGAGCACACTGGCATGGTTGGGTGGAACATTGTAGCAGCATAGCTAGTTGCAGGGAGCTTCATTCGAAGATAAGTATTCTTGTGTGATTACTCATGCAACTGTATTGTTTATGTGAATTATTATGAACATGCTAAAATGTGTTGAATTCTTGAATTAAATGTAATTGCTTCCATTGAATGTTAATTATTTATGCATCTGTGTATCTTGGTTCAATGCATTTTATTTTATGTTTTATGAGGCTAAATGCTCGGGTAGATAGCAGTAATGGGTAGCATCCTCTTCGTCGGTCGAAGGGTCGGGGACGTTACAACTTACCTGTGACTTTATTCGAGACTACCACTAAATGAGACACCCATTTACTGTCAGAGATAGGATAGATAAAACCAGCATTGAGAAGTTTTTGTAACTCCTCTTTTACTATATATTTTAAAGCAAGATTCATCCTCCTCTGAGACTGTCTCACAGGTGGAATGGTTGGATCCATGTAGATATGGTGAATACATGTGTCAAGGTGTATGCCTTTAATATCATTGTATTCCCATGCAAATGCTCAAGATTGGTTTTTAAGGATCTTAAGTAATTGTTCTTGTTGACTCTCGATTAACCCCGCATTTATGTGTAAAAGTTTTCCATGGCTAACTTCACAAGGTACAATGTAAGACCCTATGTGCTCTTCTATTGTAAATACACATGGTGTTTCTACAAATGTTGAGAGAGCCATATTTTCTTGAAAATCATCTCCAAAGATCTGATCGAATTGGGAAAAAGACTGCAGAAAATCTATACAAGTTGTAGAAGAGACAAACTAGTTTAATACATTCTCAGTAGTTTGCTCCTGAAGTGCCTAGGAATAATCACTAGGAAAGAAGAGATATTCAATATTTTTATCCCCAAAGGGGAAATCTAACCACCATAAGGTTTCAGTTACAGGTTGTGTTGGGGGATATAAAATAAGCCTCTGTGTAGACAACCCATTTGAGATGGTCATTTCCCCATCCCTAGACCCTATAAATACATTAGCAATGGCTAACCATGGTCTCCCTAAGATAATAGGATGTCCTTTAGAAGGATCCTTTGATTTGATGACCATAAATTCAAGGGGGTATTCCCATGAAGCTAATAAAACAATAATGTCGTCCAGCACTCCAGTAGGTTTTACCGTGGTATGGTCTGTTAGTTCCAAGATTGAGCAGGTCGGTTGGAGAAACTGTCTTAATTGTAAAACTTCTAAAACTACAGTGGTCATCAAATTGATAGCATATCATAAATCGATAAGTGTATTATCTATAGTGGTATTATTTACAATCATAGTCACTTTTGGAGCCCCTGGATTTGTATATTTCACAATCCGATATTGGTCTGCCATACATTCAGACATATCTCCAATAACATGAATTGTGAGGGGGTATTTTTGCTTCTTTCATGGGCGTTTAATGCATAATTCCTTTATTACCTTGTTGTAAATCAGTATATCCTTAATAACTTGTAGTAGAGGAATTTTGACACATATATTCTTTAATTCGTTCATAATGTCATACTCAGGACGAACTATGGGTTTTTCTATGGTCAATCACTCCAGAAATGGAGGAATCCTTTGTTCCTAAATGGGTTCTTGTTGAGGATGGGTATGTACTGGGATATTTGAAAAATACACATCCTGCAGAATAGCATCACTCATGACTTCGTTTGAATCTTCTTCATCATTTTCTTTACGAACGATAACTGATGATTGGGTTTTCCATTTACAACTCTTCCAGATCGTAATTGTATCTCATGTACAAGTACATTCGAAATAACATAGGATGGAAGAGTTTGCAACTCAATCCTGTTAGGGGCTTGAGTTGGCTTATTATTTGGATTGGGTATCGGTTGTGCAGATAACAATGTAGGTTGTGGAGGGTTTGTATTTTGAAATTGATGAGGTTGTTGTGTAATAACGAGAACTGGAGGCACAAACACTGGTAAAAATTGTTGGGTATTGGATAAATGCTGAGGATATGGATAATTAGGTGCAGAGACAGGTGGTGGTTGGGGGTAGGGTTGTCCCCTCCACCCCTATGGCCAATACTGTTGCTGAGTAAAATGAGGAGGAGGAGGATACTGGGGTGGCCAATGCTGCCAAATTGTAGTGTTCCACTATTGAGGTGGTTGGTAAGGTTGGTAATAAGGTGGAGGCTGTGGTGACAAATTCGGATATGGTGGCAGGTCCCTTGGTTTCCAAGGATTCCTCCTAGATGTCTCACCTGCATCCCCACTCTTATATATGTCTTGTAACCCTGGTAACGATGGAAAATCATATGTTGGATGTTCTTTTGTACAAATATGGCATACGGAGATGTTATTTAATGGACATTCCCGTTGGGGATGTTTAGTCCTCATCGATGCTCCTTCCTCATCTTGCCTTTTCTTAGCTTGTAACGCATCTAGTTGGGAACCCATTTCTCCTAAAATATCAGTTTTAAAATTTTCCAGTAGGTTTCCTAATTCTATCCTCGTGACTCCTCCTAAACTGGGAATATTCCCTTTTAAATCCCTATTGTAAGGCTCCCAAAGATTCCTTCCACCTTTCCCTCTACTTCTGGAGTAATTTCTACATATCTCCCTAATTTGTGCAAAAGGTTTATGAGAGATGTCGTTGGATGCCATGAGATTAAGGCTTTCTACCATGTCTTCTGAAATCCCCTTAAGAAAGAGTGTTGGTATTGCTTCTTCTCGAAGGTCATTATGTTTAGATTTGTTTAATGTATAGATAAATCTTTTGAGATAATCTTCCAAGCTCTCATATTCAAGTTGTTGTATTTTAAATATATCATTTCGAGAGTCTCTTGGTTTGCAATACTCGTGGTACTTCTGTAGGAATGTAGTTTTCATATCTTCCCAAGTCCTGATGCTAGATTCTTCTAATCCCATGAACCATCTTAAGGCAGAGCCTTTTAGTGTAGCCAGAAAAAGTTTTAATTTATGGGCATCTTGTAGATAATTATAACTTCTACAGAGGATTTAAATTTGAAAAAAAATGTGCCCATATCTTCATTACTTTTACCATAAAAAGTAGGTAAGGAGGAAGGAGGAATATTCTTCATATCTATATCTTGTGTATTGTCCAAAATAGGGAACCCGAAGGTAGTCTCAGTTCAGTTTTCTCCTTCTCCTTCATCATTTATAACCTCATCATTATCTGCATTCTCTCCCTGTCATTCCATATAGGCTTGATTCCTAAAGAGTGTGAACCTAGGAGGCTCCTTTCGAGGTGATAGTGGGTCGTCCCAACGTTCTTTTTCGGGGGAGATATTCCTACAATCAACTATGTTTTTATTGGGTCCTATATGAATAGTAGGTGCTACTGTGGATATTTCTATCTGTGAAATAACTCTATTTGTTGAGCCGCTAAAGAGGGCTTGTACCTGGGTAGGATCAATAAGATCAACAAAGCTGGGATCCCCTACTAATGAGAAGGTTGTATTGTTAGGTTTCTACACTCGTGAAGGGTTGAGGGTTTCCAAAGGTTGATCCTCTTGAATTTCTTCAACAATGGGATCCTTAGTATTTTCTTCCAGGATTTCCTCCCCACCTATGGTTTCTCCTATAAAATATTTAGGTCTCCAAGAATAACTACTTCCTACGTGGGTTCTCTGATACCTTTCTACTGAGTTAGTGGTTGGGGTATTTCATCCCACGTAAAGGTTAGTAGGGATTTTAATAATATTTTGAGAATTAGCTCTAACGTATCTACCCCTAGAATCTCTAGGTTTGTTCATGAAAAACTAAACTAAAAGGAAACCTATACTACTAATACTACTACTGTTGGATTTGGGGGCGCATGTTATAATAGATGTGTGGGTTCTTACTTCTTGTCTTACTGCTCCCCTGCCACCAGCCTATTACTAAACTTCATAAAGGAATTCTACTTATTCTACCTTACTGAACAACTCCTCGTCAATGACGCCAAAAATGTTGGGTGTTATAATGACTCAAATAATCCACCTAATATTTAATTATTGACCAAGGTTGGTAGAGTTCGAGTTGACACAAAGTATATGCGAAGGTAGAGGGATTCCTAGGGCGTTGTAGAAATATTTTAACAAAGATTGAAATATCTTTCAAAATGAAAAAATGAATCAAACTCCTATAAATTTAACTTTATTAAGACAATTAGACTGGAACAGAATACTAGACCAGAGAAGTATCAATCTATACTACTCTACTCTATAAACAAATACTGGAAAATAAGGATATGAACAATGCTGGAGAAAGTAAACTTTCCTGGTAATCAACTATTCCAATTCTTAATTTGAGAATTAGAAAGCCTTTACAAATAACTTCAAAAACTAACTATACAAGAAAATAGAATTACAACACTAGATATATTTCACAAACTACAACAATTAGACTATACATGCAACTAACAACTGTACATGATAGCTAAACTAAAGTATCTAGTTCAACTCTCCTTGGTTGTTCTGAGGATAAGCAATCACTATGATTGGAATAGGAGTAGGAGTGGTATCAAAATGACTTTCAAAAGAAGTAAAGAAAATAAATGGAATCAAATCTAATTTAACTTCTACAAATATGTGCAAACTAAGGAATGTCCAATTACAGGTGATAGTAAACATGATGATATATTCCATAAGCAAATGATTCTAACTTATAACCAATTCAAATGTAAAGGAAATCTATCTGATAGACAAACAACAAACCTTAATAAAAGAAGCAAGTAGAAAAATTAATAAAGAAGATTTAATTGTGAAGCAAGTTGAAAACTTAATAAAGAAGAAGCAAGTAGAAAACTTTAAAAAAGAAGAAGTAAGTAGAAAACTTAATAAAGATAACTTGTTTAAGTCCTACTCTCTAAGTCTTTTTAGTAATCACACAGTGAAAGGAAATTTTGTCCTATTACTATAACCACTCTATAAAGTGCTAGTGTACTTTCCTAACATTGATATGTATAACTCTAAAACTCTCTACACAAAAGGATAAATCAATCCAAACCAAAGATATAATTACAAGGTATCCCAACAATACTAAAGAAAGAAATCAGAAACCACAATAAACCAAAACACAAGACATAGCTCAAAACATAAGGTGAAAGGAGGGTAAACTAAGGACAACACTTTAATTAATAATTTAAATAGTCTATCCTAAGGTTCTTATAATAATTATAACTATTATCTAACTACCATAGTCAAAACATAATCAAATAGATGAATAAACAGGCTTAAAACAGATTAAAAACACTAAAGGCTGAATGAAAGACTGGATAATAGACTGGAAAGCAAGTCTGAACAACAGGCTAAACAAGCTATCTGAATGACAGCCTGTATACAAAAAACACTAGAATTTTAAGAGATAGTTAATATAAATGATTTCAAGATCAACTGATTCATGCACATGATAACAAAACGCATAAGGAATGATAAGCAAACCTACTTGATGATCAAATTCAACAACGGGATAACTTAAACTAATTCATAATTAAAGGAAAATCATGAACTCTTGCATTCTTGAAACAAAGTGAACTATAACCAAATGAATTTTCAACCAAACAGAAATAAACAGAACTGAACCTACTATGAAAGGATGACTTATGCTAGTCTATAATTATAAAAATAAACTACTTCCTATCATAAAACAAACTGAAATGTAATTGAACTAAATCTAAAACTTAGATAAAAACTGACAAATCAAACCTAACTACAACTAAACTAAACCTACAGAATTAAATTAACTAAATTCTACTTGACTGTAACAATGAAACCAAACATAAGGTTGAAAGGAAAGCTGGAAAACAAACTGAAAGCAAATCTATGCACGCAACCGGTTAACTATCTATGGAAATGAAACTACTTTAACAACACAGCATTATAATGTAATCTATGCTACTGGAAACAATGATATAAGTATTTGCAGAAAAACTAAATTACATAAAAAATTATAAATGAAATTAAACTAATGCAGATAGAGAAAAATACACATAAGAATGAAACCTCTGGTTGATTGAGGGGCCCTCCCAACAATCAGAGTGATAGCTCGCTGAACGCTTTACATGAATAGGATCATAAACAGCATGAGTGTAACTTCTATTAAAGTGAGAAACAATATTACAGAGTTCTTCAAAATGACTGATTACATGTAAAAGAGACTAACTAAGTGCGATGTAGAGGCTGGTATATATAATGTTTACAGAGGTGAGCAGGTCGACCCTTTATTGGTTGACCGCTCTCTAAATTTACTCAACTATTATGAAAATTAACTGATCAAGAGCCAACACACAATGCTCCTTCTTCCTTCATCGCGTGTTATTTCTTCATGGTGCATGATGTGGCATGAGGATACTTCTTCCGTGGATTGATGTTATGATGTTGAGCAAAGGAGGACACTGGCGAGTCTTCTAGAATGAATATCACACTATCACCCATAAGCGTGGACAATAGCCAGTTTCCATGCTTTAACGCCCAGGAATCTTCCATCAACAGCACGCGATTAGCTTGGTGGACTGAACGTTGAGCTGGACAGTGAGCTGGATATGCTCTACGCATATCTAGGGTGAATGCGTTGTCTGTTTGTTGGTTCATTTGAATACTATGGTCTGCAATCAAATTAGGAATCAAACATATATCAAATATTGTCAAATTAACTAATTAAACCGTGAAATAATGAGAATGAACCAGAAATTTTATAAACCCAAAATATAGTCATACCTGGGGATGAATAGCGAGATGCATGACAAAAAGCATACCAAAAGGTGACAAAACATATGTCAAACATGTAAATTAATAGTCGAAAATGATAGCAAAACTGGGATCAACATCTATAAATTAGTAAATTATGTATATTCTTAACATTTGATAGTTCATAGCAAGACACTTGCATTGCATTGTTTGCACAATTTAGCCCAAATTTTATTGACAAAATATGTTTATGTGGTTGTATGCAATATGAGAAATCCAGGTTAACTGGAAAAAGGACTATCATACCTGATATTGCAAGTGTGAGAACACCATCAAAAAATACCGTGCAAGTTCCTAGTAAAACCACAATCGATAAACTTGTGTGCGACCATCTATTCTTTTCCAAAAATCTCTTCAAAGGAGGATCATGTATTCTAAGTTGGCTACCATAGCATACAATATGTAGAAACTTCTTCATCAATTTTTTGTTTATTTGGAAGCAAAATCAATTTCGTATGTCTACAAAGAAGTGAATACGGTGCAATTGTTCCTCATGTTTGAACCATATAAGTATCCCAATTTAGTTTAAAAAACATTAGTAATGAATATTAACTTATAGTTGCCTACCTATCACAAGGTAGATATAGTATTTCATTATTTATCTTCACCATTATCAGCTGCACTCAAAACTATAACAACTTACTCAACAACAAATATCGAGTTCAATGTCCAAAAGATTAATGAAAAGACCCCAAAGACTACCTCTTGATTCTTATGGTGCAACAACATTCTGTCAAAAGTAATTTTATAGACATAAAGTGTGGATGTGCTTAAATCACCATAAACCACCCCAAATATTTCATATACCAATAGTAAATTTGATTTCTAGTATCTCTTCCAAGAAAGTTGCCTCACAAAACATTGTGTATCAAATACCAAAACTCAAACTCCTAATAGCACTTTATTTGTGTCTATCACAAAACATAAAAGGAATAATAAGTTATTATTCCATAAGAGAATGGCATGACGTTAGTGAAGAAACACAAACTAGAATGCACAAAGAGGTCACACCTATCATTGTCATAGATTCAACTAAAGGACAACATAAAAAATAGAATGCATAAAGAAAAAGAAGAAGATACACTTTGACAAGGCTCATTATTACAAATTATGCATAATTATTCATAAAGAGTTTCCTTGTGCACTATGAATGGATATGATAGATAAGATAAATCCATATCATTTTTAAAAGGAAAATATATAGACAAATACAAATATAAAAATAGAAGAAAATGGGTAGAAGACACCAAACAATGGTTATTAATTGTGCATTAAGAATTACTCATTTAAGAAAAGGATTAACTAAATTAAGGCTTGATTTTTAATACAAACTTAAAACACTACCAACATATTGAAGAACTTGCTAAGGACTGAAAAGAGGATGAATAATTCAATGTCTTAAAAATCAGTTGTCAACTCAGACTTAGCTGAGTTGACCACTCATTGAATCAAATCAGACATTAAATCAGTGTAGGGGTTGATTCAATACCAAACTGGCCCTACTGAGGAAATTCCATATCAACTCGACCAAGTCATACTAGGTAGATCCCACATCACATGTATTGAGGGAGATGACTTTTTTTAATTAATTAAGCAGTGGTGATGAGTTTAATGATTGATCACATTGACTAGTGATATATGTAGTAGGCCAGTAAATTGTAGCATGTTGTTTTTTTGGAGTCTAGAGACCATTTAGAGTGGAGATCCTCATTTATTATGTATTATGTTTCAAATATGTATTTCTCTCAGTGTCATTTTGATATAATCATCCTTAAATGATATATACATGAGAAAAAATTTCATGTTTTGTCTCTAATGGTATAACATCATGGTTTATAATCTTCAAAAAAGGACATTAAAATTTTGATATTTTATGCATTTTTTGTAAATCTAGTCATTAAATCCAAACTAGTCCAAGTCAGAGTTGAGTCTAAATAGCTCAATGCTTCGGAGTGAAAACAAGAATACAAATACCAATAGCATGACAATTGGTTTCCTCAAGCGTGGTCCTGATCTATTACCTTAATCATATAACCTATATTTTAAATCATATTTTCTCTTGTGGATTTCTCCCTTTATGGAATTCAAATATTATTCATGTTATGTCATTTTAAAAAGGATGAATAATTTAGTGCTCCAATCAAGGCTGCAAATACTAACAACCTAAGCCCTAAGTTACTCCGTCATAGTCTAAGTTAATAGCTTCTCATATAGTTGATATTTTCAGTCAACTTGCCTC
Source organism: Pseudotsuga menziesii (assembly GCA_001517045.1). Lineage (NCBI taxonomy): Eukaryota > Viridiplantae > Streptophyta > Pinopsida > Pinales > Pinaceae > Pseudotsuga > Pseudotsuga menziesii. The sequence goes on from LPNX011184397.1 coordinate 167,761, forward strand.
TTGTGGTTTTCACTTTTGTGGACTTCAAATATTAATCATATATCTTTAAAAAAAAGATGAATAATTTAATACTCCTATAAATCTGCAAATACAAATAAACTATGAGATGATCTCCTCAAGCATAGTCCTAAGCTATTAGCAACTCATATAGATGATATTTTCAATAAGCTTCCCTCTTTTGTTTTTTCACCTTTGTGGACTTCAAATATTATTCATTCCTATATATTCAAATATGGATATATGTCTAATACAAGTAATTACAGTATCATAATGGTGTCCATACCTTAACTCGATTGTTTGTCACAATTTCAAATGACATGATTTCTAAGTGGACTCCAAATAACTAAATGTGAAAATAGAAGTAGGGTTCAAAGGTAGGCATCAAGTGTTCGTATCTTGAATTTGAATGTTATCATTAAGGATACAATAGTTATGAAATTCAATTATGAAAAGACTTTCACATAGTTCCAAGGGATTTATTTTTACATAGTTGTAGATTATAGCACACCAGATGATATCATCATTGTTGATGAACTTGTATGAGAGGGAAGTATGATAGGTCAGTTGTCCCATAGATCATACATATGATATTTATGGAAATACTGACTACTTGGATGAGGAACCATGCATGAGAAGAGAAACCCCATGCAAACACCCTTGTTCAATATACCTAGTCCCACAGACCCGATTTCCCATGGAATCATGTTGTTAGGTGTCGTCCTCTAGCCCACCCTCTAAATGAAAAGTTCCAAACATTGGTCCTCACCATTTATGAGACTAAAAATGATGGGTGGGTACACATCATTATTTATCCAGACCAAGAATTGAATGAAGCCCACTTTATAGGGATTAAAATAAATAAGCTCTCGATGCAAGCATGATCCCTACTACTATATGGCATTCTTCCCTCTCTGTGCATAATAGTTGGCCTTTTTATGGTTATGATAGTTGCTACCAGAAGTATAGAAAATTTTCATTGTATCCTATATGGCACTTGTGTCTTCAAACTAATATATTTCTAGGATATTGGGAGATTTTGGACATTATGCTTGTCATGGGTGTTTGATGTAAAATGACTTGTACATATTTGATCATGGTAATAGTTAAAGTAATCATTTTATATAGGAAAAAACACACATAAAGTTAAGTAAAAATAAGGTGCATTGATATAAATATGATGTATGTGACAACACATAAATTGATAAATTGTGTGTGTGTGTGTATGTGTGATTTTCCGAAAGAAAAAAAGGTATTCTAGGTGTAGATCCATTTCAAAAAGGAAATCTCATACATTGCAAAATTATCTTTTTAATAGTAGGGTTTGCAAGGACCAATGTACTTGTGCAATATAAAGGTACCCACCACAAAGTCCTATAATGTTGTATAAATTTCCATCAAACAAGTTAAACCATAGAAATTTATGTACTAATTATGCTCAATATCAACCTGGCACCATGTAAGACAAAATAAATGACAGATTAGAATGCTGCAATTACCTACATGAAAACATTACAAAATAAAAGTTGGACAAAAGACAAGTTTGGAAAGGACACTAAAATTACCACAAACAGTAATGTCCTAATAATTAATTTCCTAATATTTCCAATGATTTGAAACATATCATTGAAAATTTGCAAGACTGTATTCCATATAGGATGGGAAAAGGGAAAAGGTGCACATCATACCAATAAAAAGCTTGTAGATAAATTTCTATGTAATTGAAAAATAAATAAATTAACATTGTCAATTAGGCATTTCCCAAGTGGTTGTAATATGGGGTGTTAGCCTCCCCACTCAAATTCTATTCCCATAAGTGACACGTTGAGATCATAATGAGTCTATATTTGGAACAAGCTCTATTGGTCTTGTTCCTTGAATAATTTAGGGTTTACCTGGTAAAACTATAAAAATTAAAATCTCTCTCTTAGATCTTAATATTTTAAAATCATGATATACAATTGGAATATGTAGGAATTTACTTGGTTCTTTTAAAATACTTGGCATCATTTCAATTCAAAATGGATATTATATATTACTCAACATGGAATTAAGGAATGTCTTTCTTTCAAAGTGCTCGACGAATTTACTTTGGGAAATATCCTTAGCAATGAATGATCTTCTAATTGAATTTTTTAAAGAAGAAGGTGTCTCGCTAACAATACTCCTATCTTACCAACAAATTTATTTCTCACCCAAATAGTTTTCAATGGGATAGAGTTTTATGTTGGTATCACATATCATATCACCATGTCTCATCATTCAAAGGTTTGAGAAACCACATTTAATCTTCCATTCCTTTATAAATTATAAAGTGCATTGTATCCTCCAAGCTAGTGGCTCACATTCATTCAACAAAACGAATATTATATAGGTGTTTTAATCTTCCTCTTGATTTGCACCCACTTTTCTTAGGAGATGTCAAGTTGAGTGTTAACCATCAAATTGATTCTCTAGAATTTTTTTAGAATTCAACCTGTAGAAATTGCTTCAAATAACATGTAAGAAATTTCCAAAGAGAAAAGTATCACATCTTATTTCTTTTAGGTATCAATATAAGTCCAAATCAAGTGCAACCTCCTCTAGAATTTGTTTATTTCCTTTTCACAAGTGAATTGGGTCATAGGCTACTGCAGCTCAGACATGGCATGGTGAATCTTTAGGGTGGGTTTTTAGGAATGGCCATAAATACTCCTTGCTTTAACATTTATCATCTGGAAATCTACCCAAGTTTATAGTTTACTTAGGGTTGCTTTGAATCTTAAAGTGAATGTGTTGTTGCTTTGGATCAAAGGACAGGGATGATATGTAGCTCCTTACAATATTCATGACAGCCCCTTCGAAATGTTGATATAAGGTTGTGGCCCTGCTTCTTGTTAGTGTTGAGATGAGAGGGCGCCATGAGAATGTTGACTTGTTCCTTACCTCTGAAATAGACATCAACATGAAGAATCCCCTCCTCCAATATGTGGTTGTTGTTTTTTTAGGGATTAAGATAGGTGTGTTCCTTCAATTTGATGCTAAACAGACCACTTTTTAGGGATGATGTGCATTGTTCTTCCAACCTATGAAAAGATGCTCTCTTATGGCTTACGTTTACCTACAATATTATCCAAACTCATGCTTCAAACTAAAACTTGATAAGTGAAATAACATAAAAGTGGACTCAGACTACTGCAAATCATTATATGTTTGGAAGAATGTTAGAGGTGCCCAAGATTACTGATGAAATTGCTTGCGATGATTTTTTATGGAAGTTGACCCTCGAGAAAACCACATCACTACTGTATACCCTCGAAGACCTCCCTGATATTCCCATTAACCATATTTTCAATTATTGATCCTTATATTTCAAACTAATAGAACAAATCCACTTTTAAATCCATAGATGATAGCTTGGGGAAGTTCATTGAAAAAATAGAGCCAAACCACCCACATATGTATAGAAGTGGCTTTGGACAAAAGTCATTCAAAGGCCATTCTAATCCCACTGGATGGACAAATATTCTATCAAGATATAGATTATGGAAATATTCCTTTCAAATGCAATATGTTCCATGAATATGGACACTTTGAAAGGGACTACCTGCACCTTTGATATAGTAGTCCACTCCCTCCATGCAAAGTGATAAAAAATAGTATAATCCTATGATAAGCAAAAAATACACCATTACAACATTAGAACTAGAAATCCACAAAGGCCACCTCTAACTCATATCAGTTCAAATCTGTGGGTTGACCTAAGGACCCACTAGAAAAAGGAAGGCATCAATCCTTAAGACTCCAAGATAGGAAAGAGAAACTCCAATCCACCTGATATCCATGCAATGAAGCAGTGATCAACAAATGATCCATCAAGAATCATAGTCATCAAACTATCCACTAAATGCGTAGCATAAAATAAAATCTATGATGAGAATCCAAAAAATGGAATTCCTTACACTACATTAGCATAGAAGTCATCCAAATATAAACCCCTTCTTCCAAAGGCCAAAACGTTGATCATCCTAATGAACCCAAAAAATTCCAGTGGGAGAGGAAAAGGAATATAATCAAAGGATAATGAGAAAGGATTAATTATCAAAAAGATGGAAGTTCCCCCTTATCATCACAGAGTCCACCCCCTCAACCCTGGCCCCACCCACCAATTAGAGGAAGGAAATCCAACAAAAAAATGGGGAAAAAGGTTGAGAGGGTCATATCATTAGGAATCTAGAACTTGCTTTTCCAGTACAAAGGCTATGTTAGAAAGGTGCTTCCAATAAAATCTCTAACTAATAATGTCAATTAGTTGAGACAATTTGAAAAATTTAACAGTATTGTTTTTGTTTATTTCTATGTAATAAGTTTGTGACGATTTACTCATGTTAACAAAAAAGAGAGAGAGGAAGTGTGTAAAAAGGTGGAAGCGTTAATTCTAGAACCCTTCCAACTTCATCTAGGGTGGATAATTGATCTTGAATATGGACATCTTCCTGAAAAATTGTAATATTTAATATTTCTTTGTTGGTTAATCCACGCCCTTTTAATGCAAATCACAATAATTTATTTGAAAAATGTGACTGTGGGCTTCTATTTTATGGTTTAAACTTTACAGTATTCCCATTTATTCAAGTACCTAGAATAGATAATGCTATCATTTTCAAGAGGATATCCCATGCCATATCTAACCACAAAGGTCCAAGAAGGTGTAGGGTTGTTGTACATGCATTAACTCAAAAAATTACACATGTTATAAATATGACAACAAGAAGTATGCAAAATATAGGAGGCTCTCGTGATACCTCTCCAACTAAGGGACAATAAAGTTGTATTACATCTGAAAACATAAGATTGATTAATATGTTAAAGATACTAAAGAGAAGACAAGATATAATACGACCATCATGATCTATTCATCTTAGTTAAGTTTTAAAACATTTTTTTTGACATAACCCTGAATGATTTTGTTCAAAATTTGGCACAAGGCTAGTCAATGACTCAAAATATATGGCATGTGCTAAATAACTGCAACTTGGTTGAATTCTATCAAGGTTTAATCTGATGATAGTGTAACAAATGAGAAATATTTATTCCATGGTGAACCCCATTAGTCATAAGCACACTTTGCATTGGAATTTGACAAGCATTTCTATTACACATAGGACTAAAACATATTCTAGTAGTTAAGTTTATCAAATAGAAATTGCCATTACTAAGTCTATCTTGATGCATACAAACTTGGAATGTGTTCAGTCCATTATTAGACTCTAGAATGACCAAGACACCCACAAGATGAGGATTGACTTGCTTTGAGAGAATATGGACCACCTTCAAAGGTACCTAATCAAAAGTTTATACCCCAATGATACCTAGTTTGAAGAGGAACTCTGCCAAGAATCAATGTAGATAATGCAGGTTCGATTTCATTACATGGAGCCAAATTACAAAATGCACACATAAATTTGTGTTATGCTTGTGCATTTTCAATAAGATACAGATATGAATGAAAATGCAAATATTACTTTTCCTGTCTTAGAATGGACTTCATTAAAATTGGAATACTTAATATCAAAAAATAAGTTTTCTTTTGACAACATTGCATAAAGCTATTGTCTCCATTGAATTCCAGATTAGGATTTCAGTGGTGAAGATGTGAATTCTTTTTATTGACCACCTTCTATTCAAAGTAGAAGTAGGAAAATAATAATGTATTTAGAAAAAACACAACCTATTAGGACTAAGGTATGCAAATCTAAAAGCCTTAAGAATTGCCCCAATTGGGACTAATGCTTTGAGTAGAATTAAAGGAATCTAGGACAAATGTTTTAAATGAGATAAGATAATTTACTAATGTCCATGACCACAACGTTGGTCAAGGGACTCAAAAGTACAACCAATGTGAAAACATATTTATCATTGAAATTAAAATTGAACTTATGTAAAGTGCCTAAAGAATCTTCAAAAATGTATATATGTATAATCACTAAGCAACATCATAAAACTTAAGAATAGACTTAACTTTAAATTGTATCCTTGTAAGAAAGTAACCTGCATGCTTCTATTCTATGGTTATCCCTGTATCACCATAACCTAGAAGTTGGAATTGAAAATGTTATATCATTTTCAGGAGGAGATCCCGTGATAGGTATACATAAGAAGGTGTAGGGAACTTATGCAAGCACTAACTCAAGAGTAAAAACACCTACATATGTGAGAAATAATGGTTTTGACTAAGATGTAAAATATACTAAATATCATCTAGGATAAAATACCACCTTTGTGGTCTAATAATCTCGATAAGTTTTAAATGAATTTTTTGGCATAACCCTAGTCGATATTGTCCAAAATTTGGACCAAGATTAGTCAATGGGTAAAAGGTATATGATATTTGGAAGAAGAATACATAATATTAGATCATTTTATTAATGTCCAATGGATGACCACAAAAATAGGTTAATGGGACTGAAAACTTAAGAAGTACATCTAGTGTAATACCCTAGTTTTGACCCCATGGTATTTAATTGTACATAATGTAAATAATGTATGAAAATCATGGTGAGGAGCTCAAGGCCAAGGGCCTGCCATTGATTAAGGGTTTTGGATAGGTGATCAAGGTTGATACCTATGGTTTTGGTGCTAAGTCAAGCACAGTGTATATATTTTGATATATCATGTAAATGTACAAATTAATAAAAATACCACAACTAGTTAAGGTACTACAAACGTTAAATAGATGGGGCATGATTCCACAAGGGATACGATGGAGAGTTAGTCAAACTCTTGAGCCAATAAGGTGTGGCCAGATGTCAATAGGAGAACCCATGAGTCCTCAACTACCCTTTTTTCCCTATGTCCTCAATCATTAAATTCTTCCAAAAGGTGGATGAGGTAGTTAATGACTTGGGCAGAGCAAGGCATGGCAATCTGATGGCTTGACTGAGCAAGCCTACAGGTCTGCAGCCTGGGAGTTCGTGTTCTTGCTTCTGCAAAAAGAAAACCTGTGTGGGAACGCATGCCCCATTTTCCCTCGTTCATGAGTTGCATTGAACGTGGGGACAATTATTCGCACTGTTGGTGAAGCTTGAAGAGGAGAGTCATTTTGATGTTCCTATGTGTTGTGTGTTTACCCTGAGAACCGTGTTTGTTCTAGTTTTCCATCCCTGATCCCGCAATCGTATTGGTTCACTTCCTAGAGCTACAGAACCAGTTATCTGCAAGTATTTTCCTTTGTCGAGTAAAGGGGAAGTGGTTCATGGTTCAGAACTTTTTGTTTCACTCTCCTAAGTCATGGAAGGAATTTCAACAATGGGTTTCTCTGTTACAGACTGAGTAAATTCATGTTGTTGTGTTTCCCTGTGGTTGTTGTATTGTGCATACCTATTTTGGTTTGAAGGCTTAGGTGTGGAGGAGGGATAGAATTGGCTGATAAGCTTAGTAAAGGGGGTAACCTCATAGATAGATCGAGAGGGATGGTAAATCCTTGTTGCACACCCTGAAGAGCACTGGAAGGGAAGGTATGGCCTCAGGGAATGTGTAGCAGAGAAGGGAATACTTCCTTGAGTTGGGTGGCATAGATATTGAGGAGGCCAAGATAGATATTGTGGTGTCCTTAGCTCTGTGGTTGAGCTCACTAGCTTAGAAATTCTACCTTTCCATTTCCTTAGCATCCTGATAAACCCAACCGTCAGTTGGTTTGGTTGTGTCTTGTTGTGTTTTGGCTTGTTGCCTTGGACAATATGAGAAACCCAACTGAAGTTTGTTTTGACTGTGTAGTGATGTGTGGTGGTTTTCTGTAATCCTGTTGTCCCTAGTTCCCTGTGGAAATCATGCCTAGATTAGAGGTGACAGTGTGTTGAGAGATTAATGAACACACTAGCTTATGGTTGGGTGGAACGTTGCATTCAGCTAGCTAGTTGTGGGATATATTAATCATCAAGATAAGTATTCTTTGTTATTATGGTTTATGCATTGAATTCATTATGAATGAATATGATGAAATAATTAGGACGAATGCTTGTTTATGCCATTTACTTGTCCATGAATTTATATGTCCATGATTGGATGCTTAATCATGACTAAGTAGAGGTTTACTTATGTTCATTCCATACATTTTATTTCTACATTGCCTTGTATGCTCAATGCATTTAATTTAAGTCCTTGGAGGCTAGAAAATCATGGTTAAGCAGTCAGTTTGCAACTAATTTCAGTGTTTCCACACACCGGGATCCGCAGCTGAAGGCAGAATGCGGGAGGCAGAAGAAAGAATTTTTATCAAAGTAGAATGTGGGATTTCCAACTTTTATGATCCTCCTGCAGAAGGTGGAAGGTGGAAATCAGGAGAAAACATAAGGCAAAAAGTGGGTTTTCTGACTTCCGGTGTCTGAGGTCAGAAGGCAGAAATCGGAAGCGTAAAAGGATTCTAAGGAAGAAGGATTGTTTTTCAATTCCCAGGATCCTCCTATAGAAAGTGGCAAGTGGAAGAGGAAAGGGGAATAAAATTTCTTGTGGAAATTTAACCCAAGAGATAGAACAATTACACTCACAAAATTGCCCATCAAACATGCAAAATTAACACCAAAGGAGACTGAAATTGGAGCATAACACTAATCTGTATTGAGTAAGTGTAAAATATCCATCCTTATGAAGTTATAGGATTCTCTAATATATAATTACATGATAGGTTCGAATGCATAAGGATTCCATTCAACATATTCAAAAAGAAGGCTTACCAAATCTAGTCAAATCCCCCATAGGTGCATAAAGCAGTTTCCAAATCTATTAAGATGCTCATGAATTTACTAAGTCAAGTGGGAAAGCTAAATAGGGATGGAAATACAACTCATACATGATTTTATTTGGAGAAAAGGAGGGAGGATTATGTGGGAAAAAAACAAGGCAACTACACCTAGACTACCTTTTCCTTTTTCCTTAAAACAGCGATAAAGCACGGCATCTTTTCAGAAAAAGCACATATGCACTTTAGAAAATATGGAATAAAGAAGACATGCTAAAATTGGTTTCTAGGATGTTTCCCAAGCGATCCATGACTCATTTTTAGCAAGTGTTGACTTCTAGGACATGTAGAAGGAAACTAGCATAGAATGGAATCTAGGAATCTAGGTAATAAGACAAAAATAATTAAATTAATGTTCAATGTAGGTAACTATGGGTTGATTATTCTAACACCCCCCCTTAAGCTTGAATTTATGAGTAAATATCAGAAAAATGCAGGGCCTAGTAACAAGGCTTAGTCACCCTTTACATACTGCTTGTCCATACAACCAAGGAAAGAGGCAAAAACCCAGTGGGAAAATGCCCCCTTAAACATGGACATGAAAAACAAAATTTGGAAATCTTGTCGTCAATCATGCTTCACAGCATTATCAAAAATCCCTAGCAATGATTTGAGATTGCTGAAGGTCTTCTCACAAAAAACTTCAGTGAAGATGTCTACTACTTGTTTTGAAGATGCACAGAAGACTAGAACAATGGTACCATCATGCACAAGTTGTTTGATGTAGTGCATATGGATCTCAATGTGATTCGTTCATTGTTTCTGAATTGGATCATTACGGATTCAAATGGTGCTCTGATTATCATAGTCGATAATAGTTGAAAACTTTGATTCGAAGCCACATTCTCCAAGTATCCCCTGCAACCACAAACATTGAGTTGCTACATTTACAACTCTCCTCTACTCTGATTCTGTAGATGAGAGTGATATGGAACTCTTATTCTTTCTTGACCAACTGATTGGTCCTTCAGCAAGCATGAACACGTAACCTGATGTAGACTTTCGATCTGTGTTGTCACCTGCCCAATCACTGTCAATAAATCCAATGAAATCAAGATCAGATTTTGCTTTGTAGAAGATCCCATGAGTTCTTGTTCCTTGAACAAAGTTTAGGATCCTTTTGGCTGCTCTCCAATGGATCTCATGAGTCTGATCCATGTATCTCTAAGCCACACTAACTGCATAATATAAATCAGGTCGAGTGTGTGTAAGATAAAGCAAACACCCAATCAACTTCCTATACAGTGTATTATTTACCATAGGAGAAGAACCTTCTTCTTCAAGCTTAACTCCTGAAAGGAAGGGAGTCTTGATTGGCTTGCAATATTTCATGTTTAACTTGATGATAAAATATGAAGCATACTTGGACTGATGTACTTTGATTCCAAGTTGGGATTGAGAAATTTCGAGACCCAAGAATTGGCTCAACAATCCCAAATCTGACATAGAAAATGCATGGTTTATTGCATCCTTCAAGGAGGAAATCTCTTTCTTTGAACTTCATGTAATCAGTAGGTCATACACATACAAGACAATAATAAAAAAATAACCATGAATTAGCTTCAAATAGACATTAGGATCATACTTTCATCGAACAAAACTCAGTGACAACAAAAATCCATCAATCTTGGCATACCAAGCCCTGGGGGCTTACTTGAGCCCATACAATGATTTCTTTAACCTGCACACTAAATATGGATTAGAAACAAACCATTCAGGTTGTTGCATGTAAATATCCTCAGTGAGATCTCCATTTAGGAAAGCACACTTCACATCCATGTGATGCACTTCCCACTGTTTCGAAGCTGCAATGGCTAGAGCTAGCCTTATGGAGTCCATCTTTGCCACTGGTGCAAAGGTTTCATTGTAGTCAATACCATGTACTTGTGAGTAGACCTTGGCTACCAATATTGCCTTATATTTCAAAGGTGAACCATCAGTAGAAAACTTAGTCTTGAAAACCCACTTACATTGAACTAGCTTCCTCCCTGGGGGAAGATCAACCAGTTCCCAAGTGTTGTTCTTCCAGAGCGAGCTGAATTCTTCTTTCATGGTTGTTTTCCATCTTGGATCATGTGTTTCATCTTCATATGTCTTTGGATTTGGTTCAACCATCATATAGCACTTCTCGGCAAATAGAGGATCTTTCACACAAAGGGCACTCTCAAATTGAGATCTAGTCCTCCTAGTGTCATTAGGATTTCCAGCTAGTTCCCCAGCTGCATGAATGGTCTTTGCTGCCCATTTTTGTCTTGTAGGAATGTTAAGATATACAATCAAATGATAATAATTAGACATATCAGAATCAGCAAACTCATTATTCTCTTCACTTACAATCAATGGTTCTGGTGGTGAAGAGGACTCTCCAAATTCAACTGCTGCTAAAGGCTCTTCTTGGAACTAAACACTTATTTCAATGAAAGATTTGTTAGTGATAAATTTGATCAAATTGTACCTTTTTTAATCTTCAGAATACCCAACAAATAGGCACTCTTGGATTTGGGGTTGCAAATCCTTTCTCTTTTCAATTGGAATTCTAGCCCAAGCCTTTGAGCCAAAAATCCTGAAATGGGTCACATCTGGCTTGTGCACACTCCAAGATTAGAAAGGAGTCATACCATCAAGATTCTTATGAGGCACCCTATTTTGGATGTAGGATGCATGGTTTATAGCTTCATCCCAAAAATTTGGTGGCAAAGTCTTATCCTCCATCATGCAGGTTTCCATCTCCTTCAGTTATCTGTTCTTTCTCTCAGCAACACCATTTTGCTGTGGTGTGTAAGCGATCAAATGCTACATCTGAATACCTGCATATTTTCAATACTGAATGAACTCAGACTTGACATACTCACCACCATTATCATATTTTAGGATCTTGAGTTTCCTCCCATACTGGTTTCAACCAAAGCTCTAAAGACTTTGAAGAGGTCAAAAACTTCAGACTTATGCTTTAGGAAGTGAACCCAACAATACCTGGAAAATTCATCTAAGAAGGTCGATGCATATTTGGCTTGAATCATGGACATATGAGGGAATGGACCAGCAATGTCATTGTGGATCAACTCAAGAGGTGCAAAGGTTCTCTCATGACTAGATTTCTCATACTTGTGCTCTGGGTGTTTTCCTAGGATACAACCTTGACAAACTCCCTTAAAAAACTTGATCTTTGGTAACCCTATGACCGTATATTTTTCACTCAATTCAGAAAGATACTTGTAGTTAAGATGGCCAAATCTTTCGTTCCAAATATTTCTTGCTTCATTAGCATGAATCAAAAGAGTAGAGGGGTTTGAGTAGGGTAGAAAATGGGAAAACTTGTATACCTTCAAAGTGTGATCAACAACACCTTTTTCTATGACTTTACCATTAGAAATCTCAGTGATTTCAACATCATCGGGGGAGAATATGACCTTCTTTGGAGACCCAGTATGAGTCATCTAATACACTGACAAGAGATTAGAGGAAAGACCTGGAACATACAACACATTATTGAAACTACCATGGTCAATATCAATCCTACTGTTAGAATAATCAACCATAGTTAGCTACCTTAGACATTAAATTAATCATTTTTATCTTATTTGCCTAGTTTCATTATTCCACCTTATGCAAGTTGTCATCTACCTATACATAGTGGTCAAAATTTCCTATTTTGACTCATGGATCACTTGGGAAACCTCAAGGAATCAAATCTGATTTATTCCTGGCCTCCTAGGCGCCCTTCTGCTTTTTCTGCTTTATTGCCTGCTTTTTCAGTGCTTTAAGGCAATTGGGAAAGTTTGACTAGGTGAGGTTAACTAGTTTTTTGTCCTCCACATCCTCCACTCTTTTCTCCTATGAAAAGCATGTATGAGTTTTCCTTCCATCACCTTTTATCTTGCCTAAGTGCTTTTGCCAATTCTTGAGCTCCTTAGCTGATTTGGAAACTACTTTATGCACCTATGGGGGAATTGCTTAATTTTAGTAAGCCTGCTTTTGAATAGATTCGAATTGCCTCCTCATGCATTCAAATCCCTTATGTAATTATTTAATGCAGCAGCCTATTTTATTACAGGGTTGGCTATTGTACACTTATTCAATACAGTTTAGTGTTCAGCTCCATATTCAGTCTCTTTTGTGAGTGATTTTGCATGTACAATTGAT
>LPNX011184397.1:181016-240330 GCA_001517045.1 Pseudotsuga menziesii
ATGGCAACAGAAGAAGAGCCCAATGCAGCTGCAGAGAAGATAAAATGGCACAACAGGAGGGATGAGGCCTATGGTCTCCTGTGTCTGAGCATATCCAGAGACCTCCTTTTCCATCTTGATGGATTGACCTCACCGAATGAAGTATGGGAGAAGCTTACTGATATTCTTGGAAAGACAGATGAGATGAGGGGACATCAAATCGAAAATGAACTGATCTCCCTGAGTCCAAATAGCTTTGAATCCCTGCAACTCTATTTCTCCAAGTTCAAAGCACTTGTTTTGTAGCTAAAACAATGTGGGATCAAAAAGAAGGAGTATCAGCTGGTCTTGGCCATACTCTCAAAGCTTGGCCCTGATTATTCAGTGTTTGTTTCAACCTTTTATGCCACAAAGTTGACAGCTTGAGCCTGGAAGATGCCTAGCCTTGTAGATTTCATGGAATCTCTCACACAAGAACAAGATAAGTTGGTGATGATGGGCACCATCAAACCATCCAAAGACCAAGCTCTGGTTGCTAGAGATTCGAGGGTGGATTCAAAAAGAAAAAAGAAAGCTAAAAAGCCACCTGAGCAAAAGAGAGACAAGAACAAGTCTCCGGAGGAGCCACAAGGTTCCAAGAAGAACCCCCAGAAGAAGAAAAACAAAGGAGAAATGAGCAAGTTCGCATACTGCAGTAAGGGAAATCATACTGAGAGCTCCTGCATGAAGAAGCAAATAGACATGCTGACCCAACTCCTGGAGAAGAATGGCATCTCCCTTCCAGACAAGAGAGAAGTAGGATCAAGTTCAGAAGACAGAGAGAGAGTTCATGCATTGGTTGCTGGCACATCAAGCTCACCTAGTTTCATCATTGATTCTGGAGCTTCAAGACATATGGTTTCAACCAAGGAGGCATTCACGTCACTTGACATGTCGAAAGGTCCACCAATAGTACTGGGAGATGACTCTCTCACTGAAAGTTTGGGCAAAGGGAGGATTGATCTTGATCATGGTCAGTTCAGCAATGTGTTGTATGTTCCTGGTCTTGCCTCCAACCTCTTATCAGTGTATCAGATGACCCACACTGGGTCCCCAAATAAGGTCATATTCTCCCCTGATGAAGTTGAGATCACAGAGATCTCAAGTGGTAAAGTCATTGCAAAAGGAGTTGCGAATCATACTTCGAAGGTATACATGTTCTCACACTTCCTACCCTACTCAAACCCCTTTGCTCTTTTGATTCATGCTAATGAGGAAAGCAAGCTTTGGCATGAAATATTTGGCCACCTAAATTACAAGTATCTTTCTGATCTTAGTGAAAAAGAGATGGTCATAGGGTTACCAAAGATAAAATTTTCCAAAGGAGTCTGTCAAGGTTGCATCCTAGGAAAACACCCAGAGCATAAATTTGAGAGAGCTAGTCATGAGAGAACCTCTGCACCCCTCGATTTGATCCACAGTGATGTTGCTAGCCCATTCCCTCATATTTCCATGAGTCAGGAAAAATATGCATTGAATTTCATAGATGACTTTTCCAGGTATTGCTGGGTTTACTTCCTGAGACACAAGTCTGAAGTTTTTGGCCTATTCAAATTCTTTAAGGCTTTGGTTGAAAACCAGTCTGGGAGGAAACTCAAGGTCCTCAGATCTGACAATGGTGGTGAGTATGTCAAGTATGAGTTTATTCAATATTGTGCAGATGCAGGTATTCAGATGCAGCATTCTATCCCTTACACACCACAGCAGAATGTTGTTGCTGAGAGGAAGAATAGATCACTCAAGGAGATGGCAACATGCATGATGGAGGACAAAACTTTGCCACCAAAGTACTGGGCCAAAGCTATAAACTATGCAGCCTATATCCAGAATAGGGTGCCTCATAAACATCTTGATGGTATGACTCCTTTCGAAGCATGGAGTGGGCACAAGCCAGATGTGACCCATTTCAGGATTTTTGGCTCAAGGGCTTGGGCTAGAATTCCAACAGAAAAGAGAAAGGCTTTGCAGCCCCAAATCCAAGAGTGTCTATTTGTTGGGTACTCTGAATATTAAAAAGGGTACAAGCTGATAAATTTGAGCAAAAACAAATCCTTCATCGAAAGGTGTGTTCAGTTTCAAGAAGAACCCCTAGCAGCAGTGGAAGTTGGAGAAGCCTCTTCACCACCAGAACCTCTGAATGTAAGTGAAGAGATTGTTGAACATGATGATTCTTATATGTCAGATAGTGATGAGTTTATTGCAGATCCTAATAGCCCTACAAGGCCAAAGTGGGCAGCCAATACCATTCATGCAACAGGAGAGCTAGTTGGAAATCCTAATGACCCTAGGAGGACTAGATCTCAATTTGAGAGTGATCTGTGCATGAAGGATCCTATGTTTGCTGAGAAATGCTATCTGATGGTGGAATCAGATCCTCAGACATATGAAGATGCAGCAGGAGATCCAAGATGGCAAACATCCATGAAGGAAGAGTTCAGCTCACTCCAGAAGAGAAACACTTGGGAGCTGGTTGATCTTCCCCCGGGGAGGAAGCTAGTTCAGTGTAAGTGGGTGTACAAGACCAAATTTGCTGCTGATGGTTCACCTCTGAAGTACAAGGCTATATTGGTAGCCAAGCGTTACTCACAGGTTCATGGCATAGATTACAATGAGACCTTTGTACCAGTGGCAAAGATGGACTCCATCAGGCTAGCCTTAGCCATTGCAGCTTGAAAGCAATGGGAGGAACATCACATGGATGTAAAGTGTGCCTTCCTAAATGGAGATATCACTGAAGAGATATACATGCAGCAGCCTCAAGGATTTTCTACTAACCCATCTCTTGTGTGCATGCTAAGAAGTTATTGTATGGGCTAAAGCAAGCCCCTATGGCTTGGTATGCCAAGATTGATAGCTTCTTGCTATCACTGAATTTTTTTCGATGAAAATCAGATTCCAATGTCTATTTGAAGTTAATTAATGGTTCATTAATGATCATTGCGTTATATGTTGATGACCTTCTCATTACAGGAAGCTCAAAGGATGAGATTGCTTCCTTGAAGGGTGCAATGAACCAAGCCTTCTCCATGACATATTTGGGGCTCTTAAGCCAATTCTTGGGGCTTGAGATTGCTCAAACCAAAGCTGGAATCAAGGTGCACCAGTCCAAGTATGCCTTGGATTTTCTGAACAAATTCAGAATGAAGGATTCCAAGCCAAGCAAGACTCCTTTCCTTTCAGGAGTGAAGCTTGAAGAAGCTGATTCTTCACCTATGGTAAACAATACACTGTATAGGCAATTGATTGGATGTTTGTTGTATCTTACACATACTAGACCTAATCTTTCTTATGCAGTAAGTGTGGCTTCTAGATACATGGATCAGCCTCATGAGATCCATTGGAAAGCAGCCAAAAGGATCCTTAACTTTGTTCAGGGAACAAGGACACATGGGATCTTCTATAAAGCTAAATCTGATCTTGATTTGATTGGATTTACTGACAGTGATTGGGCAGGTGATAGCACAGATAGAAATTCCACATCAGGATATGTGTTCATTCTTACAGAAGGGCCAGTCAGCTGGTCAAGCAAGAAACAAAGTGTCATTGCACTCTCATCTACAGAAGCAGAGTACAGAGGAGTTGTCAATGCAGCAACTCAATGTTTATGGTTGCAGGGGTTACTTGGAGAGTGTGGCTTCGAATCAGAGTACTCAACTACCATCTACTGTGATAACCAGAGTAACATTCGAATCTACAATGATCCATTTCAGAAGAAAATAACCAAACACATTGAGATCCATATGCACTACATCAAAGAGCTTGTGCATGATGGCACCATTCACCTACTCTTATGTTCATCTTCAGAACAAGTAGCTGATATCTTCACCAAAGCATTTTGTGAGAAGACCTTCAGCAATCTCAAATCACTGTTGGGGATTGCTGATCATGCTGTGAAGCATGAGTGAAGACAATATTTCCAAATTTTGTTTTACAGTCCATGTTTAAGGGAGGATTTTCCCATGTGGTTTTTGCCTCTTTCCTTGGTTAAATGGACATGCAGTATGTAAAGGGTGACTTGTTGCTAGGCCCTATAATTTTCAGATATATTACTCATAAGTCAGGCTTAAGGGGGGGTGTTAGAATAATCAACCCATAGTTAGCTACCTTAGACATTTAATTAATCATATTTGTCTTATTTGCCTAGTTTCATGATTCCACCTTATGCAAGTTGTCATCTACCTATACATAGTGGTCAAACTTGCCTATTTTGACTCATGGAGCACTTGGGAAACCTCAAGGAATCAAATCTGCTTTATTCCTGGCCTCCTAAGCGCCCTTCTACTTTTTCTGCTTTATTGCCTGCTTTTTCAGTGCTTTAAGGCAATTGGGAAAGTTTGACTAGGTGAGGTTAACTAGTTTTTTGTCCTCCACATCCTCCACTCTTTTCTCCTATGAAAAGCATGTATGAGTTGTCCTTCCATCACCTTTTTAGCTTGCCTAAGTGCTTTTTCCAATTCTTGAGCTCCTTAGCTGATTTGGAAACTATTTTATGCACATATGGGGGAATTGCTTAATTTTAGTAAGCCTGCTTTTGACTAGATTCGAATTGCATCCTCATGCATTCGAATTCCTTATGTAATTATTTAATGCAGCATCCTATGTTATTATAGGGTTGGATATTGTACACTTATTCAATACAGTTTAGTGTTCAGCTCCATATTCAGTCTCTTTTGTGAGTGATTTTGCATGTACAATTGATAATTGTTGTGAGTGTAATTGTTCTATCACTGGGTTCAATTTCCACACCTACCCTTCCCCAAACTGTCAGTGAGAGAGTCATCTCCCAAAAATATTGGTGGACCTTTCGACATGTCAAGAGAGGAGAATGTCTCTTTTGTCGAAACCATATGTCTAGAAGCGACATAATCTATGATGAAGCAAGGTGAGCTTGATGTGCCATAATTTAAGGGATCTACTCTCTCTCTGTCTTCTAAATTTGATCCTCCTTCCTTCTTCTTTGAGAAATCGGGAAGGGAGATGTTATTCTTCTCCAAGATTTGGGTCAACATGTCAATTCAATTCTTCATACAAGATCTCTCAGGATGATAGCCCTTACTGTAGTATGCGCACTTGCTCATTTCTCCTTTATTCTTCTTCTTCTGAGAATTCTTCTTGGAACCTTGGGGCTCCTCTTGAGACTTAGAGTTGTCTCTCTTTTGCTCAGGTCGATTTTGAGCTTTTTCCTTTCTTTTTGAATCCACCCTTGAATCTCCAGCAACCAAATCTTGGTCTTTGGAAGGTTTGATGGTGCCCATAATCACCAACTTATCTTGCTCCTATGTGAGGGATTCTATGAACTTTGCAAGGTTAGGAATCTTCCAGGCTCGAGCTGTCAACTTGGTGGCATGGAAGGTCAAAAAAAACACTGAATAGTCAGGACCAAGCTTAAAGAGTATGGCCAATACTAGTTGTGCTTCCTTCTTTTCTATCCTACACTATTTTAGCTGCAAGGGCCTTAAACTTGGAAAAGTAGAGTTGTAATGATTCGAAGCTACTAGGACTCAAGGAGATTAGCTCATTCTTGATTTGATGTCCTCTCATCTCATATATCTTTCTAAAAATCTCTTCAATATTCTCCCACACTTCATTAGGTGATGTCAATGCATCAATATGGCAGAGGATGTATCTTGAGATGCTCAGACACAAAAGACCATAAGCCTCATCCCTCCTGTTGCGTCATTATGATTTTCTCTGCAGCTGCATTGAGATTTTCCTTCGTGTCCATACTCACCCTGTAGAGACCTTTCACTCTCAACAATTTCTCCATCTCAGCTTTCCACTCAAATAAATTGAATGGATTCAAGATGATATTCTAAGATTGGTCCATAGCTCAGTAGTTGTGCCCTCCAGTCAGCAGAATGCGCTCCCAGTCAATGATGTTGAACCTGCAATAACAATTTGGAAGGATAGAAATCAATATACAAAGGCTTTGATACCATGTGGAAATTGAACCGAAGAGATAGAACAATTACACTCACAAAATTGCTAATCAAACATGCAAAATTAACACCAAAGGAGACTGAAATTAGAGCATAACAATAATCTGTATGAGTAAGTGTACAATAGCCAACCTTATGAATTAATAGGCTGATTTAACATATAATTACATGATAAAGTGTACAATAGCAAACCTTATCCAACCTTTTGAATTAATATCCAGCCTTATGAATTAATAGGCTGATTTAATATATAATTCCAATCAAAATAGTCAAAAAGCAGGCTTACCAAATCTAGTCAAATCCCCCATAGGTGCATAAAGCAGTTTCCAAATCTATGAAGATGCTCACAAATTTGCTAAGTCAAGTGATAAAGATAAAGAGGGATGGAAATACAACTCAGACATGCTTTTATTTGGAGAAAATGAGGGAGGATGATGTGGGCAAAAAACAAGGCAACTACACCTAGAGTAGCTTTTCCTTTTTCCTTAAAACAGCTATAAAGCAAGGAATCTTTTCAGAAAAAGCAGATATGCATCTAAGAGAACCTGGAATAAAGAAGACATGCTAAAATTGGTTTCCAGGATGTTTCCCAAGCACTCCATGACTCAATTTTAGCAAGTGTTGACTTCTAGGACATGTAAAAGGCAACTAGCATAGAATGGAATCTAGGAATCTAGGTAATAAGACAAAAATAATTAAATTAATGTCTAATGTAGGTAACTATGGGTTGATTATTCTAACATTTATAAGGAAGAAATGAACTTCCGAGTTCCAATGTCCGAGGTCAGAAAGCGGAAGTTGGAAGTACAGGAAAAAGGTTAAGATTGAAAGTTGAGTTTCCGACTTCTGAGCTCTGTGTGGAAGGCAGAAGGCGGAAGGTCTGTTTAGTGTTCTGTCACACATTAAGCTTATGATTTTTGAGTTCCGAGGTGTGGAAGGTGGAAGTGCAGAAGTACAGAAGGGCAGAATTTGGAAGACAGGATGTAGCTATGTAATTCCGTCGAGGAGTCATTCTTCTGAATTCTAAGTTCTGAAGATGGAAGTGAGGAAGTGAGGAAGTGCGGAAGTGTAGAAGGTCATTGGACTGATCCATCGAAAATTAATTCTTCCAACTTCTGAGTTCTGAAGGCGGATGATTGAAGGGCATAAGTGTGGAAGTGCGGAAGGCAGAAGGGCCGTTAAATATTCCGCTGCACATTAATTTTTTTCATTTCTGAGTTCTGAGGTGTGGAAGGACAGAAGGCGGAAGGCTGTTGGGTTGTTCCCTCGAATAATCGTTCTTCCAACTTCCAAGTTCCGAAGGCAGAAGGTGGAAGGGTGGAAGGCAGAACTATGGTTCAACTTTTCCTGTCACACATTGTTTCGGATTCTTGACTTCTGAGGTTGGAAGGGCGGGAGCGAAAAGTTGAAAAGACAGGTTTAGTGTGGAAGAAGGTTTTTCGTGCACAAAATGGATCTGTTAATTATGGAACAATTGTTGCAGTGATGTACTGGAGTTATTAAGCCCGAGAATTAAGGTTGAATAGCATGTTAACATCCATTCCCTATGTTTGAAGGGGGAACAAATGTTCTTACAAAATATATATATATATATAATCCGCATTTTGGGGTATGGGGATGTGACAGATTGGTATTAGAGATGTGCGTTACAGCATTGGGCTTGGATGGGACAGAAAGAGGCAAGAATACCCTTTGATACTAACATTGTAGTACACTACAGATTGGTATCATAGCCATGGGTTGCATCATTCATGGGTTCTTCACTTAGTGAAGACATGCCATAGCACATTCATTCATGGCATATGAAACAATACCCCTATTTTCAAAAAATATTGGAAAATACCTCCCAAAATCATTTTTTTAACCCCCTCCCATTATGCCTTCCCAATTTTAAAAAAAAATCCTATTTTCACTGTATATTGCATGTATCAATTTTTTCATTTACATTTTTTATACCCCTTTAGATTTCTACCTAGTATATTGACATGATACTCGACATTCATTCTTTTCCCTCACCATGCAAAATAATTATTCATAAGTGTGTAGGGTTCCTTAACAATGAACTAAGTCTACTCCCTCTATGGCCTTTCTCCTCTTTGTTCAATAAAATGAACTTTATGACCCCCCCCCCTCAAAGATATGCACTCCTCTCCTTAATCTATGGGATATGAGACCTTCTCAAGAGACTAGCCACCCCTTGTTGAAATACCTAGCACATGATACTGATGGAAACAAGGAGAACAAGAGAAGAAAATAATAATCCTCCTCATTTATGATGATGCACTTCGAGTGGACATGCATGGACCATGAAGACTATGAGTAAATGACCCATATTTTCCTCTCAGTTTTTGGGTATAATCCACTATGGCCTTTGCCATAGGGTGTTCACTATTATCCTGCATGATAGTATGTTAGTAGAAATTTTGAGTTCCTTACTTCTTCTACAACAAAACCTTACTATTTAGTATTTTTCTTTGACCATAATATTAATGGATTGCGATCAATCCTCTCTAAGTTTCATTTAGAAAAATCAAACAAGCTTAGACAAGTGTAAGTCTTATATTAGTTATGTGACCATCCACATGAAATAGTATTACAGTGACATTCTTAAAAAAATGGATTCTCAACAATCCAAGCCTATACTTTAATTCACTTATTTATTCAACACAGTACGGAGATCACATACCTTGGACATTGTGGAACAGCCTACCCTGTCACCTGAAACCTTGCAGTTTTGCTTCCAGTCACCCTAAAGCCTAATGATTACCTAGAAGGTTGATTTCTATCACCTAGTACTACCATGTCTGAGCTCCTTGGTAATCTAGTTTGTGTAACAGATGTCAAACAATGTGTTTAGCTAACAATGCCTAAAATGAAGAACATAACATTTGCTGGACATAAGGACTTTCTTGAAGAACTTAAATAAAGTTTTTAAGAGGACCCCCCACCACACACACACACACTCTAAGTCATGCTGTTAATTTGAAAATAAAATTCAACTGAACATATTATTATCTACACTCACATCATCTTCTTCATACACTGTGATGTCATTCCCACACCGTATATGAAGATCAAGTAAACTTAACAGTCTTACAATAGTGTCCACTGGGACCAGATGTAAAGTATTCCTTGAATGTGCAGACGTGATTTCATTTGCAAGAAGTTTTATTTCAGAAAGAGGAAGCCATGCACCCTCCTCTTCACCTTCATCTTCTCCAGGAATTTCTGCTCTCTCAAGATAATCATCCAACATTTCACAGAATCCTGCAACAGTGCCATCTGCAAATATAACATTGCAACCCATGATCCAAATGTTAACAAGTTGGCAGGAAAACAAGGAAATTTTAATAAAACCATGTTTCATTATAGCAAACCTTGATGATCGCGAACTTCCGACTTGCTCCTATCTACCACTTCTCCAATTGTGTCTTTTCTTATCATTCTGGACTTTCTTGCAGACATGGGTGTTTGCATGTTCTAAAATTCATAATCACTTTCAAAAATTTAGAAGCAAAACATCCTATTCATTAAAATTTTCTTGCCACAAAAAACTGTATAGCTAATTACTACAAGAATTATCACCTTCATTTCTTATCACTATATTTCACTATTTCTTTTGCTCTGTTAATTTAATTATATTTTATGCCATCTTACAAGTATTTCCAAGTGTTCATGTATGCCTCAAACCACCCTCAAACACAAAAATATTTACCTACTATGATAAAGTCTATAATATCCTTGACCTTGGCTAAGACTAATCAGAAAATAAACATTACGAAAGAAGACTGAAATAATTTCAAAACGAAGCCACTGTAATGAACCATGAAATTTTACCATAGCAAGAGAGGAAGTCAAATGATATCAGCAAATCAATGTTCAAATAACTATTAGAGAGCAACAACAAAAAATCAAACCTTTCACTTGAGAGAAATTATCATATCAATTATCATATCTACATAAGGCCAGTTGCTATGTATTTCAAATGTTTTGAAGGCTCAATTTTGTTTTTCCCATTCAATTCAACAAAATTAAATGGGGAAAAAAAAAACTCCATGTTAGGACAAATATCCCGAGGTTATTTTGTAACATACAATGCAAAGGGTATGAATGTAAAACATAAGGAAATAGAGAGAGGCACCTGCATTAGTATCCCTCCATCACGTAG
Source organism: Pseudotsuga menziesii (assembly GCA_001517045.1). Classification (NCBI taxonomy): domain Eukaryota; kingdom Viridiplantae; phylum Streptophyta; class Pinopsida; order Pinales; family Pinaceae; genus Pseudotsuga; species Pseudotsuga menziesii. Next base: position 191,142 of record LPNX011184397.1, read on the forward strand.
GGTGTGTATTTCGACTTCAACTTCTTATTGGTTAAGCCTTAGTATATAGCTGCCTAGTCCTCCCCTTACCATTTCAATATACAAATAAAGATGAAATTCCATATACAAATAGAGCTTATGTTATTCCACTGTGAAATAATATCTGTTATTCCACTTTGAAATAATAAATTAATTAGCAAAACAGATAGAACTGACTGTCAACTTTTAAAGAAATGCATACGGTATATTTGATCCCTTCAATGTTGAGAGACACTACAGAGTTTACCAAAGAGATATTCTGCATTTCAAAAACATACATTAATACAAATTTAAAAGATTAAAAGGGTCACAATGTCACATAAGACACGTCTCTGACAAATTTCCCTCCATAAAGGTACAAGCTATATTGTAAATGTAATAATTTCCTTCCATAAAGGTACAAGCTTTACATAGCCTACCTTGGGAGGGATTTGTCCTTTCTCAAGATACCCAATATATTCAGAAACGATTGCAGCACTCATCGTTGATGCTTTCTGATATAAAATGAGCATGTTAGAGCTCAATATCGGGTAAATGATAAACAAAGGCAATAACAGGACATACTAGTCCCTCAAGGTTTTACAAAACTTGAACTGATTCAAAGGCTTACATAGAGTGCTCCTCCAACCACTGAAAGATACCAAGGTGGCCTCTCTTCTCTAACATGCATTGCAATCTGACTGTCAAGCCAACCTGTATGAATCTTGTTTTCTCTATATTCCACATCCTGTAAAAAATGAACACCCATCTTTCCCACAGCTCTATAATAAACAATACTGTCATATAACAGTGTAAATTTTTTCCCCACAAGATTTACTTGGAACCATACCTAAGAAAGTTTCATAGCACGATGTATTGTTAATGTTGCATATCTAAAATTATTAACATACATGGAGAAGGTCAACTGTGTAGTCAACATTAGTATGAATCTCTCCTCGGATATGAATTTCCTTCAGTCCAAGTACCATATTAGCTATGGAAAAAGCTCTAGATTCTCCAAAAGCAAACACATGACCTGAAACTCATAACTATTTGTTATGAATAGTACATACCTTTAACAGAAGCAATTATTAAGCCACTGAAAAATAAATGTGTACATACCAAATTGAGAATCTGAAAACCCGTGGATTCCTCCTCCTGACTGCAATGAACATGAAAAGCAAATGAGTTTATTTTAGTCAAAATCATGTTACAAATTTCAACACTTTCAGGATTTAGGTATGGCATGGTAATTTTAGTCTTTTGGGGAAACTTTGATAGCTACATTATCTGAAATCCATGATTCACAAATGTACAAATGGCAACCAGAGGATGTGATGCAATAGCTAGTTAAAGGAATCATAGGGCACATGAAGAATTGTTTTTCCCACTTTTCACTGTATGTGATTGAAGTTGGAATCTTGCCACCAAGGCAAGCAAAGACTATTAACCCTACTATAGAGAAGGGCATGAAGTAGATGAATTTATACAGATCCTACCAATTTGTAGAGAGCTTTTGTATCACAAAGTCATTGCAATGACCCACTACTTCTTGTCCCATATGGCATTCCATGAGGCAAGAGCATGCTCCATGTATTTGGAGGGTGAGATGCAAGAGAAAATATGAAATAGCAATTCAAGTTATACTATGTACAAAGAGAGTTCAATACCTTAATAGAGAAATATGCCCATACATTTGGCTTGCTTTTAAAGTTGAGTTCCTGCAAATATTTCACAAATACAAGACAAATTTCAAGCACAAAATAACTATCCACAAAAGGTATCTATGTTTTAATTTCTAAAAAAAAAAATCCAATTTATTTCCACCCTAATATTTCTCTATAAGTGTCCCTAATAGCATTGTTTCAGACCTACACTTTGCCACTTGTAGGCTTAAAACCATCATCAGGATCTTCACTTGTCACACGGCCTGCTACACAGTGTCCTTTTGGTCTGACAGATTTTGCCAAGTCAAAATCAAATGGAGTAGTTGTCACCGCTGTCTTCTGCCAAGCATCATAGCCTGTTCCTCCTTCCTTTCCATAAAATCGTCTTATTTCTAAGGCATACGAACACCAAGAACATCAGCACATAGTAGGTTTCCATCAGTGTCGTCATAATAGAATATCAACAAAGATAATTCAACCCGCAGCCTTACTAAGTGCATACCAAGAATCTGCCAAAGAGGAATGCCCATGCCTATAACAACTTGGGCTACAGGTAAGTTCATTTCAGCTATCCACTCTGTAATAGGATGCTCAACCTACGAAAGCATGTCAGCTTAATAAAGCAACCATTCTATTCACCTCAAGAAAACTAGAAATTCAAATCCAACATTATTAGTTCCATGTCATAATGCTTGCTGAAGCAAATTCTATATACTTGTAAATAAGGATTCAGTTCTAAAAAATAATACTCGCCAAAGTCCATGCTATAAATATACTCAACAGTTGCAGCCCCAATATAGTTTACACACTTTTCAAGTCTCTGTGCACCCTGCTCTAATTGCTTCATAGTTTCAGGTGGAGCAACTGTAATTGGACCCTCTTCTATAATCTGTAAATAAAAAAGAACTGACATCCTTAACAGAAATTGCATACCCAGTGCTCAGTAGTAATGCTGAAATAATTTGCATTTAGTGATAATGGTAATAGGATTCCTTATTCCATATGTATGTATGTCAGTGCAATAGAGAGTCCACTGCATCCTGAGAGTAACATAGTATTCAACACAGTGCTTAAGATGTCTAACTTGATAGGACATAAAAAAAAATACATTAACATCATATTCCATCTAATTTATTTCATTGAAAAATAGAATTCATATAATACAAATAGAGAGAAATCCCATCCTTTTGGTGCCTTCTTTGAACACTGCAGTCACGACTATGCAAAGCTGCCACATTTCCATGCTGGTCACAAAGTAGCTACACTTCTAGATGTCGACTCTATAGAGGCAGAGTTATGTATGTTATTGATGTGTTATAGAAGCATTAACTGCTCATGAATAAATAGAAAAGTAGGCCCAGATTAAACTTTGCCACCTCTTGTCTCATACAGGATTAGACATAACAATAGAGAAAAATCTATGCTTCACTCACTACAAAATCTCATAAATCAATAACCATTTCCACTTCAATAATAAATACCACTATAAGTGGTGTGTACACAACAACTGAAATGTCATCCAAGTTCCATTATCATCCATTCATTATTTCTTGAATTATTTTAGTACCTGAGATGCAACCTTCATGATAAATATCGGTGAACCTGGAACCTATCCTTGTACTTTCTTAAATAGGGATTTGGATTCTTCATCATTATGAACCTACATAGAGAACATTTATTTTCGAAGACCTAATCAGATGCATTATCCAATTAAATCTAGCTAACATATATAAGATATTTATAAAGTAAGATGCTGTGCAATTACACTTTCTAGATTTTTTCCATAAAGCTATTAGAAAAAGGCTAGGCCATAACATGGCTGAACACATGAGGAAATCAAAGCTTCATAGCCCAAATGATGCAATTGTTATAATTTAATGCCCATTTTATATTTCGGTTGGCAGCATTGACATATCAGCAAAGCCACATCAACATCGCCACATCAGTAGATGACTTAGTGCTTAAGATAAAATTTAGGAAATTAGTTCAGTAGATCTAAAGCATCCATACAGTTTGCAAGAACCGCAATGAGTTAGAACAAGATTCTATACATGCAATGTTCAAACTAGTTAATGTATTGCAGATAAAATTATATAGCTCTATAATATGACTGCAATCTTAGCAAAATCCCAACACAACCTAAGAGGCAAGGACCTAGAATAGATATAAGAGAGGGACCAATCTAAAACATTGATCCTTATAAAATACATATAGACCACTAGTTTGAATTCAAAATACTTCAATTGTAGGGTACAAAGAATGACACAAGCCAGCCTTTGGAGTCAAAAAGATGAATGAGTGAGAGTTTTTAATAGACATTCAAAGCTTTGCCAATAAGTACCATGGTTCCTTTTAAGGACTGTTGAATTGGTAATTATGCTATGCAGGTATACTGATGTGCCTTTCAAATCTCTTAAGAAAATGTGCATGCCACTTTGTAGATGGAAGCCCAAGCAACTAAGCAACTAACTACATGAGGGATTAACCCATCATGTCTGTAATGGGCATACAATGTGATACTTGTGATATAAATAGACATGGGTAAATTGATGAACATTTTGATACAACTGATTGCTAGTAGAACACACCACATGGTAGATAGATGCCACAAAACATCTTATGAATTTCTAATCTTCTGGAGCTAAAGCTTATATCCATCTTGGCTGAAGATCAAATATGTTATCGATATTTTTCTTGACAAGTATGGTAATTGTTCTTATTATATAACAAGCTAAGAATATTGAAAACAGATTTCAGCATCTGGCATATAGGACAACCGTTCTTCAAAGTGGGGAAAGAGATTCTAAACCCTATATGCCTAGAACACCCAACACATATCTTATAAATTATCACTGGCCTTGTGAATCCTAACCATAGCAGTGCCAAATAAGCATTGTCACATAAGGCTCTGACATAAAATTCATGACCACATGTGTGGGTATCTCTGGGTTGATGAAGCTTCCTAGAGGATTAGTTCAAAGTCCAGACTGTGTTGTCCTATTTCTGTACTTTCTCATCATCATTACATTCTGTGCTTGGGTTACTTGTCATTGGGGCTACCTATTTCAGGGTTGTGGGCATAAACATTTTCCCCAAATTTCAGTATATAGTTTCCACGTATAAAACTATAGGAAGCAATTTGAGATCCATATTTGTATTTCCTTTTTCATAGTTAAATTATATTTCCTTTCTTTACTTGATCTATTTAAATTTTTGTTCCAAGAATGAACTACTTGTTCAAGTAGAATTAATCGAGTTTTACAACAAGTATCAATGGATCTATTATGAGAGGTGATGAAGTAAACCTGCCATACAAATCTCATAATAGTGGTGAAATTGTAAAGCTTGGATTAATTAGAACATTTATATTAGAAACCAATTCAGCAGGGCACAGATTCAGCAGAGGTGCTCTTCTTTATTTCACTAGAACAAACTTGTCATACTTTATTTTTCCTTTTTATCATCTTATATCACAAATTTATTTAAATCAAGTATTCTTAAAAAAAAGGATATCATTTCTAGAGGCAAACTATAGTCTCCATGATTGACAACTCTCTCCCACAGCTTGTAAAGGTAGAAGAATGGCATGTTGGCTCACAAAGATGTCAAGAGTGCAATTTATATGCTACATAGTTGCTTACAAGATATTTCTTCTTTAGTCATTTTCTGCATTTCTTTTTGTAAATATTTTTCTAAGAATATAGGATGTATTTTTCAAAAAAATAAGGTAGGGAATGTTAATTTGCATTTGCAGCCTATTCCATTACATTCAGAGGCAGAACATGGAACATGCCAAGGTGTTGATGAAAGAGATAGTAAACGAAATCTAGATGGTATTCCAAATGGAAGATCTCACACATACATTTCATTCCTTAATTGCTCACATTTACTCATAAAGTATTTCAATTATAACACTTGCTTCCTTGTAATCGACCTGTGGAAATTTCTATCGTCTTATGTTTGTGTGACGAGTATTTCTACAAAAGTTAGTCTTTCAGATATTGCATTTGATCTAATCTCTCAGCTTATCCACAATTAGTGCCAAAGCTCATGAATTATGTATACATGACATGATTGTCTCATAAATTCTATCTTATCTCAACTTCTAAGGATTATATCTAATAGTTTCCTTGAATATGAAGGCATGGTTAGATATTGTTGGAATAATTTTGGACTAAGGTGAGTGACTTCTCAAAGTATGAGGTTTTCCTCATTAGATTGGATGGCCTTACAGTACTCCTTTTCTCCATGGAAGAAATCTTTAAGCAACTCCTGCACTTTGGGTATTCCTGTAGAACTTCCCACTAAGACAATTTTGTGAATTTGGGTTTTATAATTTGTCATTATCAATGGATTTTTGAAACAGATAAAATGTTCATTTTTCATTTTCCCACTCTCCTAATTTTTTAATGTTGGTCCTGGTTTTCATAGAGACGAGGGAAGACAACACTCTCTTAGCCGTCTTGCATGAACTCTGAAATCCCTTTGGGATATTTTGAGTTTGTATTTTTCCCCATTATGTAATGGAGATGATTTCCTGTCAAACCCATATACAAGGTTCACTCAATATTTTTAAGACATCCAACCCTGTTAATTTCCCAACGGTTTTGGTGGTCCTTTGAGAATCATTGTAATAAAGCAGGATGGCTAATAACAACTTTAATAATTTGACAGCTTGCGAGGTATTATTTCCAATTGGGTGGCACTAAGCTTTTATATAATCAAGGCAAAGGCTTTAATTCCTCCCAGTGCAGGTTGGAGGTTTGGAGGGTTTTGAAATATGCTAATTTTCCTCTGTATGAAGAGATCTAGAATTTGGGTCCTGTAGCACCAGCCACATAATCATTGGTTATGGAAGGTTTCTTGTCATGTTAAAAAACTAGTTACATTCCTATTTTCCAACGCATGTCAATGAAATCATTTCTCCACTAGCAGATGGCAATAGTTAAAAACAGAGCTTATCATAATTCTGAGTTTGTTCTATTTAAAAGGTAGTTAGATTTAAGTTTTGTTTTGATCACATTGTTGTTTCTGGCATTCCATATTCAATCCAAGCTGGTGTAGCCTATCAGAATTCCTTTAGTATAGCCTGGCATAATGGTAGGCAAGATCTGTCAGTTACCCTCTATTTATATGTATATTTGGATCCAACCAATCCAAAAGTAATTTATATGACCAATTGGGACCAATTTTTTAATATAAACAAAAAAGGCATAGACATGGATAGAGAGATGAATGGATTAAATGCACATTGTTAGAGTGAAAACAAGGCAGGCATGGGGATGTACTCAGGCATAACTCAAACGATAAGCATGTTACCATAGAGAAGTAAATAAACATTACTACAAGTATTTACCTGAGACCATGGAAGTAAACTTAAAATATAAATGACAGAAACATAAATCTTGATATATAATCCCAAATAAATTCATGCAGTCAGTAGTCAGTCTCTGCAACTTTGGCACAGGAAATTTTCCAAAGTTGTTTATACAAAAAAAAAGATTACTAGTCAAGTCTCAGTTATATTGCTTAGATGTCACAATCAACTCTTACTTATATTGACCAAATGTTATGCACCTCAACTCATTTGCATGCTCCTCATTGCTCCTCAATGCTCATTACTAATGTAAATTCCAGATAAGGAATAGAGATTGTAATTGTCTTCTTAGATTCAGTAAGGTAACCGAGACCTTTAAGCAGATCCCTTTTCACAACCTTAGCATGAGAGTTAAGAATATCTTCTTCATCTTGTGTCTCAATACCATCCATATTTTCTTCACCCAGGATTTTCCTTCTGCGGGTTGAACCATTATTGGACTGATCCTTACTTCCCTGCTTTCTCTTGGAAGACCTTTTGGTTGGTTGACTACTTCCATCTTGCAATGTATCCCACTGCCTGTCTACCTTACTCTCTCCTAAGAATTCAGAAGCTTGACCTTCACTTAACTCTTTGTTGGTTTTATTAGATTTTTTCACTGATTTTGAAGGAGTACTCTCCACATTTCTGGCAGAGAGCAATCGGCACTGTGGATTTGATTCTTCAATTCCCACATTCTGATGAGTTCAAAATAAAAATGTTAGAATCATGCTTGAAGTTGCATCCTCCTTTACCAAATATCACTAGAGAAGCATGTCAAGGCTCAAAACCAATTTGACAAAGAATTCAAGAAACGTGAGAAATATTTTCTGATGTTAGAGGTCAGCATTTCATTTATGTTTATAACAATCTATAGGTCATGATATATGAAATCTGATAAATATAGATGATAGATATGAAACTTCAATGAAAATAGGGTAACTTCCCCAGTTACTACTAGTAATTAGATAATACTTTATACTAATTACTAAAACAATTTGCAAATTCTTTTTTCCTTCCATTTGCAAACAGGCATAGTATAGTAACTAGTATTTCTAACTAAGTTGCCAAGGGCAGATAAAATTTTTCTAATTACTCTCACATCAGGAAACCATCTGCATAGGCCACACACACCGCATATCCTTCGATGTCCATTAACATAACATGCATAGCTCAAGTGGTTGAATGGTTTGTCAAAAGCAAGTTGCTAACGGGTAGGGTTACTATTTCAAATCTAGTTGAGCCCCTCAGGGTTACTAGTCACTATTGGGATGGATATTCAAGGGAAGAGGGGGATCCTGCAAGGTATTCCCTGGAAAAATAAAAATAAAAAAACTAGTCGCTATTGGGTTGGATATTCAAGGAAAGAGGGGATCCTGCAAGGTATTCCCTGGAAAAAAAATAAAAATCATACCAACAAAGTATTTGCTACATAATAAATCTGTTTTCTGACCTATAATCATGGTTCATAATGCATTGCTACCCATCAAAAACTTTGCAACCCGTTATAAGACAGCACCATGGAAGCTAAGTAGCATGGGTATGTGTACCAGGGGTAGGATTCTTCATACCAGTACCCATATCCATACCTACATACCAGAAACATACCCCTCAACACCTTAAGTTACTCTACCATACCCTTGACATAATTCAAAGACATACCCTTACATCAACACTCCTTTTAGCGTGAAAATTCCTTTAGTCATTAAAAATCCCCAATAAGGTTGCGTTTAGGGTGGGCCCAACAGGAAATCCTATAACCATCAAGCCCTGACCCCTTAAACCCTTGTTTCGTGCTCACTTTTTCATTTCCAGTTTGGTTATGTGAGCTCAAAAGAGACCAACTGAGAAGAAGAGAGGAAGTATGGCATTCTTCGTTGTTTTAATTATAGGAATTGGTGTCCAGGCCAACAGTTCACCGTGAAGCATTCTTCTCTCCCTCAGTCCCCATATTTCAGTTCCATCAAGTTTCAAGTTCCAGATTCTTCTGCTTGTCATTTCCACACCCTATCTGGAAAGGGAAGGAATGTCAATGTTCAATGTTCAACTATGAATGTCAATTGATTAAGGATGGACATTGGAATCATTTGAATTTAAAAATGAATTTGAATCATTGTTGATTTACATAAGTTTTAGTATTCATTTTTTCCATATATTATTGCATATATAAAATTTGATATATGTACCCTTGACATACCCCTGTCTCCTGTTTCGAAAGTGTCATACCCAAACTTGCATCCATTCCCCAGTATCCATACCTTGGTAACTTAGCATGGAAGCTTATCTTAAGTGGATATAGACATCAAGAATGCCAATCGTGCTTGCATTTTAAATTTATAAGTGTGCATACATGATACAGGTTAGAAAAATTATGAATCTCTAAACCAAGCTCTACCACATGATATTTCTTAAGGCATGGTTCTGTATGAAGACCAAGGAGCTTTAGATAGAAGGTGGACATATTCTTATGAATGGAAAACAATAGTAGGTGTTTATACAAACCCTATTATGTTTCAAGGTGCAATGTGCCCATGGTTGGAACCGATGTCTGTGTAAACTGATATGAATCAATGGAGTAAGGACAATTAAAAATGATGTCATAGACTCTAAGTTGCTAACCATATGAGAAAACAGTGTACATTGCCCAAGTATCAGACAAACATTAGACATCGATAGTAACTCTACGAGACTTCAATACGTTAATTAGAGATTGACATGAAGCATGCCAACTATGATTACATTATAGATGTGTTCAGATCAGAACAATGGTGAATCTCTAAACATGCTTTGCCACCTAATATTTCTTGTGGCATGTTTCTTTGTTGGAACTCAGGAGCTTTACATAGAAGGTGGACCCTATCTTGTGAATGGAAAACTACGGTGGATGTTATGAAGCCCCTTTCTGTCTCAAGGTACAGTGTACCCAGTGTTAAATCTGATGTCTGTATGTAAACTGATTGGAATCAATGAAGTTTGAACAATAAAAAATTATGTGATGGACTAAGTTGCTGACCAAGTGAGAAAACAGTAAACGTTGAAAAGTATCAGACAAAAAATAGTAGTGCGTTTCTGCCTTAGAAAATATCCTTACCTATGCTTCTAAGCTATGGATCCCTAGTTATGGGTGGGATATAATAGATCTGTCTCTCTTTCACTGATTGATGCCTTTACCATAGATAGGGTGTTAGAATTGAGAATGCGAGCTACGGATCTAGGAAGTAGTAAGTATGGTTAAAGGAAGTTTGAATTAAGAAAATACAGTCGCCTTTCAATAATGGTGCAAAGCAAGTGCTGGTGCAGGTACAAAGCCTGGTGCAAGGAGGGTTATTCGCCTTTCCTTTTTTATTTCAATAGCAACAAGCTACCCTCCGATGGTTCCTTAGTCCGAGGTAGATGGCTAGGTTACCTTTGATACTAAGAGCCCTTTTATTCCACTACCTTCTTAGACCCTGCGGAACAACCTTCATTCTATATAATTTGGTATAGCTATGGTTAAGATGTGAGCCTATTCTTTCTTTGTCCCAGGTATCTAGTCACGGAAATCACTCTATATAAAGTTATCTTGCAAGAAGAAGGTAGATATAAAGTATCTTCCATAAAGGGGATGTATGCCAGGATATCTTATAGTATAATATTGCCATACGAAATACAGTTTACCTGAGAAAACAGTAAACGTTGAAAATTATCAGACAAACAATAGATACTGGCAATAGCTCTACAATTTTAATGATTCAAAAATCAGGGTTTTCTTGTATATACAACTCTGGAAGAAATGGACATGGTGTATCCTAGCTCTTCAATAAGAACACCATAACAAAAGATAACCAATCATTCTCTAGACCTTTACCTTGAGAGATTGCTCCTTTGCTACTCAAATCCAATAGAAGATGGCACACAAATATCAAGGACTGAACATGAAGACTCATCCCCTCCCAAAAGCATAGAAGGCCTCTCAGAAAAATCCATTCTGAGAAAAAGTAATCTAGGATTACCATCCTAAAAAAAAGAGGACAATGCATGGACAATGTGCATACTGCGATCATTGTTATAACAGGGACCTTGCTTCCAGGAACATTTGAAGGGGGAAACCAACACTTTCAGTTTTGCAAAAGAACATTCTCAAAGTCCAATCCATTCTGCCATTCAATTAAGTGAAACTAAATAGGGCTCCATAACAAACCAGTGCAAGGCCTCCAATGCTATTACTTGATGCAATTCACTTTTAACATTGAAGGCTACATCGTGTCACCACACACCCAATAGAATTTACCAAAATATAACTCGTGACAACTGATTGAACAATGCCAACCTCTAAACCCACTAGTCTGAAGTCACTTTTTCTAACAAATAAATCAAAAGTAAAACCAAGGAAATCTAGAGCTTCTACCGTTCATGCATAGAAAAAATATAATACCAACCACCAGAAAAGCACATACCATTCATGCACAGAAAAAATATAATACCAACCACTAGAAAAGCATAGCTTATATCTCTAAGAGTCACAACCTTTCAATCTTGTGACTCTTTACTTGGATCTTCAACTTTTCATTCACCAGAAGGCATTTTTCATCAGAGATTAAACACAGTATAGCTTACCTCCAAGAATGCTATGCAGTGGCTCTCCAACGTGCCTCCTCCAACACTGCTATGCACCAAAGAAACCCACCAAAAACCAACGACCAGAAAACGGTGAAAAAATGCCCTCGTTTTCTAGAAAACACGATGGTGAAAACCCAAGGACCAACACTGCTACCACTGCTACGATTTGAAAAAACACCCTCATTATCCAGCCAGAAAACACAATGGAGAAAACCCACAAAAAACCCAAGGACCAACACACCCTTGTTATCTAGAAAACCCAGAAAAATGATGGAGAAAACCACAGGAAAACCCTATGCAGCATACGTAGGGTGCACGCAGACCACAAGCAGACGCAGGGTGCTCGCAGGCTTGGAGCGCTGGTGAAGGGCGTGGGCAGGAATGTGGAATAAAATATCCCCCAGCATATTGGATATTTAAATAGTTAAAAAAAAAACCTTTTTACCCCTAATATACCACCAATATATTGAATTTTAATTTTTTAATTTTAACCCCCCCAATATGAATGGACGTGATATCATATTGGTCCCTAGGTGACGCCCCTGTGGCAGCATTGGGCCTTGATGGGCCAAGATGAGTAGTTAACAGAGTTGTTGGTAAATGTTTTTTATTTATGATTGTATTATGCAGCTAACAAATGATGTGTTAACACATTTTGCAGAGTCATAGTGTCATTTGGAAAAGTGGGTTTTTGGCTTAGCCATGAGAACCTGCGACATGTATGATGCGTCGAATCCCTATGATCATGAGGAAGATGCCATGGGTGAAAATGTCTGCATTGCAAATGATGAGATAGATTCTAATGGGAGGAAATTCCAAGAGACTCCGCCAGATTTTGCAACCACCATGAGAAGCCTAAGGGTGTAAATGAAAAGTTACGGGGCAGACAATGAAAGATTGGTTAAGTCTTGGGAAGAGAAAAATCATCTGAATGCAGCCATGCTGCAATGTTTGATAGATATCTACAGGAGGATGAACTCATAGCATCGTACAATAAACCTAGAAGGAAGTAGGAGCAACGTTAGAAGAAGAAGAAAGAGGTCTTCCAGTGGATTGTCTGACTCAGAAAGACCCACTAGGGCTTTAAGTTCTTCTTCTCACAGGGACAAAACAAAAAGGTGTTACCAGATTCATTCGCGTGATGCCATTCAAAAAGGCAAGGTCACCCACCTTTAACGGTGAGATAAAGAACAGTCAAGAAGATGAAGCTTGGCTTCTTGGGATGAGAAAATATTTCAATGTCCAAGACTTCTCTGGAAATATGAAGGCTAGGGTATCCATTTTCAATTTGACTGGAAGAACATCCATATGGTGGGAGCACTTCAAGTAAGTGAAGAATATTAGTGAGAGGAATATTATGTGGAAACAGTTCCAGAAGTTCTTCAAGCATAAGTACCTCTCTAATAGGTACTATGATGGCAATATCAAGGAATTCCATGAGCTAAGATTGGGGCAGCAGACCATGGAAGAGTATGTCAAGAATTTCTTGGAACTATTGAGGTATGTTAGGTATATCAGCGATGATAAAATAGAAATCCATTCTTTTCTAAGTGGGTTTCCTCAGTATTACAAAGACATAATTGAATTTGATGAACCTTGAACTTTAGAAGAAGCTATAAGAAAAGCTAAGTATTGTTATGATCATAATAGAAGCAAGCCTGATTACCATAAGACATGGAAGGAAAAGAAGAATTAAAAGTCTGATCAGAGGAAGAAAGTTTTTAAACCTTATAACTACAAGAATCAGCAGAAGAATCCATCACAAGCTGTGAACCATCCAGCTAAAGTGATGGGGGAAAATCCAAGAAATCCAAAAGAAATCAAAGAACCTCTCCAATGATGGAGATGTGTAGGACCCATTTGCATAGGAATTGTCCAGCTGAGGATGGGAATGTAAGGATAGCTTACAACGTTGAAGAGGCAAAAACTATGGATCAAGTAGCAAGGGTTGTCCCTAGGATTTATGCAGCACTGGAGGACCGCCAAGCAGACCATCGGTCAATTTTGGTTGAGGTTGCAGTTAAGATTGAAGAGAAATGTGTTTCTATTTTTATTGACCCTGGTTCTACTCACGGTTATCGTACTCCTAGAGTAGTTGAGATTTGTGCTTTTAAGAAGTTAAAGCATAGCAAGTCATTGGTTAGTACAACTAGCCACTGTAACCAAGAGAAAAGCTAGTGAAATGGTAAAGCAATGTACATTGGTCATGAATGGCCTAGTCACTTGTGTAGATATGAATGTTCTACCACTTAGTTCCTATGATGTTCTCATTGGAATGGATTGGTTGGAAGCACACTGAATAAAGCTTGATTGTTACAACAATACTTTTGATTGCCTGGATGAAGAAGGAAACTTAAGGGTTGTGAAAGGCATTCCAAAGGTGATTTCTATTAGGAATATTTCAACCAGGAAGCTGAAAAAGTTAAAGCATAGCAATTCATTGGTTAGTACAACTAGCCACTGTAACCAAGAGAAAAGCTAGTGAAATGGTAAAGCAATGTCCATTGGTCATGAATGGCCTAGTCACTTGTGTAGATATGAATGTTCTACCACTTGATTCCTATGATGTTCTCATTGGAGTGGATTGGTTGGAAGTACACTGAGTAAAGCTTGATTGTTACAACAATAATTTTGATTTCCTGGATGAAGAAGGAAACTTAAGGGTTGTGAAAGGCATTCCAAAGGTGATTTCTATTAGGAATATTTCAGCCAGGAAGCTAAAAAATTTATGTAGGAAAGGTTGCAGAGTGTATGTATCCCATGTGTTGTAGGCAACAAAGAATGAAACTCCTAGGTTGGAGGAATTTCAAGGGTTGCAAGAATTCAGGGATGTTTTTCCTGATGAGATTCCATGGCTTCCTCCAAATATGGACATTGATTTCACCATTGAACTTGTTCCAAGAGCAGCACCAGTATCCAAGACACCCTATAGGATGAGTACACCAGAAATGCTAGAGCTGAAGATGCAGCTGCAAGAGTTTTTGGAGAAGAAGTATATTGGGCCAAGTGTGTCTCCTTGGGGAGCACAAGTTCTATTTGTGAATAAGAAAGATGGTACACTCATGTTGTGTATTGACTACAGACAGCTGAACAAAGTCACTGTGAAGGAAAAATATCCTTTGCCTAGGATTGATGACCTCTTTGATCAAATGAGAGGAGAAAATGTATTTTCTAAGATTGAATTAAGGTCTTCCTACCATCATGTAAGAATCAAGGATGAAAATATTGATCATAAGACATCCTTCAGGACAAGGTATGAAAATTATGAGTGTGTAGTGGTACCATTTGGCCTCACAAATGAACCAGCTACATTTATGTGCCTTATGAATAGTGTCTTCAGTAAGTATTTGGACAAGTTTGTTCTTGTCTTCCTTGATGGCATTCTCATTTATTCCAAGAATGAGGAAGAGCATGAAGAACATCTGAGATTGGTTTTGGAAACTCTAAGGGAGCATAATTTGTATGCAAAGCTAAGTAAATGTGACTTCTACAAAGATAGGATTCATTACTTGGGTCACATTATTTCAGAGGAAGGAATCTATGTGGACCCTGAGAAGATTGAGGCCATTATGAATTGGACTACCCCAAGACATGTGACATATGTAAGATATTTTATGGTCCTTGCAGGTTACTACAGGAGATTCATTAATGGATTCTACAAGGTTGCACATCCAATCACTTCTTTGCAGAGGAATGGAATAATATTTGAATGGACACCAAGGCGTGAGGAAAGCTTCCAGCGGTTGAAGAACCTTCTCACAAGTGCACCAATTCTAAAAATTGCAGACCCAGAGAAATATTTTGTGGTGTGTATTGATGCATGTGGACAAGGACTTGGAGGAGTTCTTATGCAAGACAACCACATGGTATGTTATGAATCAAGAAAGTTCAAGGATCATGAAAAGAACTATGCCACTCATGATTTAGAACTTGCAGCCATAGTACATGCTCTCAAGATGTGGAGTCATTACGTAATGGACAGAAAAATTGAATTAAGAACAGACCACTGTGGCACTACAACAAATCCTGGAATTAGTGTCCCATTTAGCGTCCCTTTTTAGTGTAATTTTTTTTTACATTGAGTGGTCAAACTATAGGTTAAATGGGCCGCGTCATGGACAAAACTTAAAGCGTCTCAAAAAACGTCTTTTTTTTGCGTCCTAGATAGCATCATTTATGACGTCCAGAATAGCGTCTATTTTTTTGCTTCTAGAATAACGTCTAACTTTGCTTCCTAAACAACGTCAAGGTTTGCTTCCTAAATAACGCCCTATTTTGCTTCCTAAACAACGTCAAGGTTTGCTTCATAAATAGTGCCCTATTTTGCTTCCTAAACAACATCCACTTTTGCTTCCTAAATGGCATCCCAGTTAGCACCATATTTGCATTCAAATTAACATCCAGTATTGCATCCATTTGTGTTACCACTTTAGCATCTCATTTTCCACCATGTTTTACTTCCAAATATGTGCCAATTTTCACTTCCAAATTTGCATCAATTTTTGCTTCCTTTTTTGCATCGTGTTTTGCTACCACCATAAAGTAACAAATAGTTAAAACAACTTTGTATTTTAATAGGAAGTTTATTATGGGTGATATTTAAGTTTTAATGCTAAAACCAATAATCATTCATAAATGTATGTATAAAATAATTATCTTATAAAAAAAATTAGAAATTTTACTATTAATAAGAATTAAGAAAATTATTTCTTAACAAACAAATCTTATTATAGTTATTAAAACATTTTTTTTCTTAAATATCCGTAATTTTAACATAGTATTATTATTATCATAATGAAAGTGCACATAAAACTAGTCAATTTTTTTTATCCATAATCAAAGTTCAATAATTCACTATATTATGTATAATAAATTAAAATCATAATATTATTTTCATTCATTTAATCTTAATATACATAAAAAAAAATTATGAAAACAATTATTTATAATATTACTTTATTTATCATATTAAATATAAGTAGAATATTAAAGTAATAATTTTTTTTTTTTAAATTATGTTATTTTTTAAAGAAACATAGACAAGTTTGAAAAACAATATTTTAATTTTAGTTTTTTGTGAGATGAAAAATTAGTTTTTATTTTTAACTTCTTTATAAATTATGAGAATTAAGAATTTATTTTCCATGGTTTATGTCATCTTTTAATTTCTTTGTAAATTATGAAAATTAGTGAATACAATTTTTACACAACTATATTATTTATATTTGAATTAACTTGCTTACTAAATAATGAGTTTGAAAATAATAAAAAAAAGAAAAAAAATAATAATAACATCTTATAATTGTTAGTTAAAATTATTATAACCAATATACATAAAATTAAAATGTTATCATTAAACAAATTTACAAGGAAATATAATCTGTACCTAAACTAATGTTGTAAATTGAATATTATATTTAAGTAGATAATATTTTTTAAATGTAACAAAAAATTTGTATAAATAAATAATAATATTTTTAAAAGTAATAAAAATAATTATAAAAATATATCAAATAAAATATTATATTTTTAAAAGTAATAAAAAACTATAAAAATAAAAATTTAAAATGAATAAAATATAGTTTTATCTAAATTTACTTAAATTTTAAATAATAATTTATTTTGTTTAAAAACCAAGTGCCCAATGCTAATAGAATTCACTTATAGACACGTTGACACTTGGATTCACTTGGTCTTATTCCTAATCCTAAGAGTAACTTGCAGTCTCCTAGAGCCGTTTTACCATATGATCCCAGCATCTCTACGTCGAACTTGCTCTCATGAGAGAGACGTTTACACTTAAAAACGACATCGAGCAGCCTTGTGCCTCTAGATTAAAATAAAATAAAAATAAAAAAATCAACCATGAAAAAGTTTAAAAACTAAAATCTTTTACATGATGATGATGATGGTGGTTAACGTCCCCTGAGACCAAACTTTGGTCTATCGAACCTAAAGAAGAGAATTAGTTAGTTTGCTTTAAAGTTATATTTCTATGCTCAAAGAGCTTGGAAAGAAGCATCCGGAGCTTACTATAATTTTGACAGGCTAAAAGGCTAGGCATGTCGGTATTGCAACAAAGATTATGAAATTCATATATATATTTTAATGAATTTTTAGATATACAAACATTTTCAATCATAAAAAGAAATAAAATAAATTCAATGAATGCTATTAATTTTCTTTTTCAAAAATCTATCACGAAAGAGTGTGAGGGCTGGTGAAGACTTAGCCTCGAGTGAACTTCATTGAATATGTTTTCTTTAGCATGAGCCTCGAGTGAACTTTATTGAATATGTTTTCTTTAGCATGAAATCTACCGATAACTTTTACAAATTGAATATTTTATTATACACATTAGAAAATTGGAATAAAAAAACTCAAAAAATCAAATAAAAAAATTATCATAAACATACCATCTCTTCCAAACGAATCAATCTCCCTCTCTCTGCCATGCTGGCTGCTCAGGCCACAGGTTTTAGTCGTGAGTACCACTCGGAGATTTCCAATGTAGACTTCTGAATGTACTTGCTGATTTTTTTAGGATCAAAGTTGAACATGGGCGAGCCTCCTTTTTATGTATGCCTACCTTGGATCACCTTCATGCATGTTAAGAAAATCAATGAAACTTGTTAGAAGAAACTAAGAAAAAAATTGAAATTACAACATTTCATTAAGCTACCTTTGATCTTTTACATGTATTCTAAGAAAATCAATGGAATACTATTCAGAGCATGCAAAACAATAAGAAATTGCATCAATGAAATAATAAAATATTAAAACCCTTTAAATGTGATATAAAATCAAGTAAAATATTATTGGAAATGTTTTTAATTTTTAATATAATATTTCTAATTTGTTATAAAATAATAAAACCCTTTAAATATGATATAAAATCAAGTAAAATATTATTGGAGAGGTTTCTAATTTTTAATAAAATGTTTCTAATTTTTTTAGATAATGTTTCTTTTTACTAGTGCTCTATAGCATTGCTTAACATTTTTTTTACTACATGTTTAGTATTTTTAGTTTTTGTTATTTTGCTTTATGATGTTTCTTTTTTAAATATTAACATGTTTTTTTTAATTATGTTTAGTGTTTTTATTTTTTTGTTATTTTGTTTTATGATGTTTCATTTTTTTAATATTTAGTAAGTCGGGAATCTAATAATTAGTTTGTTTTATGTTTTTTAATTTTAATATTTAGTTTCTAGGTTAAAATAGATTTTGGTTTAAAGTCTATGTATACAATAACATTAATTTTTTTCATATTAAGATAAAAAAATCAAAACATGTGATTTTAAACTATTTATATATTTCGATTTGTGATATTTTGAAATGTTTTAAGTGTTTCATAAGTTTAATATAATAAGTCGGGAATCTAATAATTAGTTTGTTTTATGTTTTTTAATTTTAATATTTAGTTTCTAGGTTAAAATAGATTTTGGTTTAAAGTCTATGTATACAATAACATTAATTTTTTTCATATTAAGATAAAAAAATCAAAACATGTGATTTTAAACTATTTATATATTTCGATTTGTGATATTTTGAAATGTTTTAAGTGTTTCATAAGTTGTGGTATTTTTTGAAAATATTTATTTACTGCTAATTATTGTTATATAATTTGTTTTTATTGTTGTTTTTTTTACTTCTTTTAATGTTTCTTTTAGGATTGTTTGGTATATAAGTGAAGTGTTATTGTGTGGTGGTTTTTTGTGTTTAATTATCAATAACAATAAATAGTTAAAAATTAGTCCAATGGGGTAGCTCGGTTGGTTGGATATTCTATGACCAAGTTTTCTCTAGGTCTAGGTCGACTCTTGAATTCTATGGCCCCTCCGGGGACAAGTTCCCAAAATTGACGCTTATAGGGTGACATCCCTTCAGGTGGGTCCCTTGAAATTCTTACCACAAAGCTATTGGGAAAGAAACTACATAAAAAACAATAAAAATAAAATAAAATAGTTAAATGGTAATTATCAAAGGTATCAACAATCAAAAGTATCAACAAAATTTATGTAATAAATTATTGATCCACATACATATGAAACACAATAATCGAACTTAGAATAAACAAAATACATATAAGAAGAAAATAATACTAACTTATATTAGATGAAGGCTTCATAACATTTATATATGATTACATGTGTGTCCGCATTTGACAAGTAAAAAACACTAACCATTATTTAATAATATACTTAACTAATTAACCAAAATAATTTGATAATGGGGTGTGAATCAAATGCAAACATCATATTGTGATGGATAGGCTTCCCATTCATACCAATTCCTCCAAATTGAAGGGGAGAGCATCCCTTCTTTCTTCCTCTCAGGTGAAGTGCGAGAAAACTGAAACCAAGTCTAAAATTATAGTTGTCGAGTTGTGCTGTAAAATAATGAATATATTGAAGAGTGTGTTGGTGCTGACTAAAGCAGGTGACTACATAGACTAAGGTGGGAGGGTGTGTCTCCAAAGGAAATTGAACTGAGCAAGTTCCTACATCAACTGGGGTGGGAGGGCGTGTATCTAGATGAACCCAATCCAGATGTTGTCATGAAGATTTGCTAAGTTGAGCAAGTGCCTACAAAGATCAGGGTGGGAAGGAACACCTCCAAATGAACCCAATGTGGATGTTGCTATGAGGTGTTGAGCAAAAGTAGTTTCCTACATAGACCCAAGTGGGAGGGCATGTCTCTAAATAGAACTTGATCTGGATGTTTCTTAACTGTGTGGTTTCGACTGCTAAGTAAAACTACCAAATATGACTAGACAAAAAGAACGATGAACATTGTTATCCCATGAGCATGTTGCTGGTGACTAGTGGAAGCACCATAGAAAAACAAGGATTTGCAAAATCAAAATGTTTTGTTTCCTGTCGTTATAGATGCAATATGGAGGAACTAAGAGTTAACAAAAACTGATGTTGTTGAATGTACATGACACAAAAGAGACATGGTACTTTAGATTAATATGGTGTGTAATGGGACTGGGCGTGGGGAAAGAGGCCCAAGAACGAGCTGCTATGAAAAAGGTGTTGGGAGGAGATACTGTAACTGTCACAAATGAAAATAATTGATGTCATTGAAATGTAAGCAATGTTGATGACTATTTCAACAAGGGGTTTTGATCTTGTCTTCAATTTCCCTCATGATCGCTAGTTCTGAAGTGTTGAAGAGAAAAAACAGAAGGGAAACATGACGAACAAAATAGATGTGTGGAAGAGATGTGGAAGCATGATTATCTCAAAGGCTCAATGCTAATGTGAAAACTGAAGTGCTCATAAAATGACTAGTAACGGTTTGAATGAGGCAATGGTGAGGAGAGGAAAAGGAGGGATTCGTTTGTGCAGGTGTGGTTGTGTCCTTGACTTTCATGAGATTGAGAATGGGAATAACCAGCAGCATGGGAATGATGATGTGCTTCATGGGAAAATTACAACCCCACAATATTGACTATAAGTCCTCAAACGAAAAAAATCAATAAACAATTTGTAGAAATCTCCAAGGGATCTAGAATTCTCTTGATGGACTTCAAAACTATGAGAGACTCAATCACAACTAGGTAAACAACATTCACATACCTAGAGACAAAATTAAACCTCCCATAATCGTAATTGAATTTGTTGTTTATAGTTATATGTCAATAAGTATATGAGGCGTAGAGACTAATAAAAAGGGACGCACAGCCAAACAACATGTGGCATGCATATGAAATAAGACCCGGGAGGTTCTTCTTGAACTCATAGATGAACTCCACCACCCTAAAGAAGGTATTGATCAAGAGGAAAATTGTGATCGTATGAGACTTCCTTTCACTCAAAATATTATTCAAGGGGTTCTTAAATAGAGAATAAAGTGAATTAGAGGGTTCATATTCAAGAATTAAATATGCCATCCATCCAGAAGGGGTTCCCAAGTCCCTCACCGTGATCCCAAAGAATAAGAGAGAAAAATATAAACCCTAAAATTAAAATTTCAAGGTCTAAGACAAGCTCTATATGGAAAGTAGAATGTGACTCAGAGTGATGGGGAAAAGTGGTGAGCCTAGGTTAGGGAAAACATTGTGCATAAGATGGTGAGTATGGGAAGGATTGCAAATGGAATATAAGAGTTGCTAAAATTGATGGATGGCTAACCTTATTATCCCTATATGGTTAGAATATTTCATTAGTTTCCAAGATTTATGTCTCCTCCATTGACCATGAAAATATCATCATACCCCCCATGATATTTATACGTACACCCCGACTATAAAAAGGGTGCATTGTAATATTGCACTCAATGATATTTATTTGCAAGTGAAATAAGCTCACAAGCTATGACACTTAAAATCATTAGCAATATTAGTATTGAAATTTGAATGGATGTTGTTACATTAGTTAGTAGCTTCATTTATTTGGCTCACAGTTGTTATTTATATGATGTCAATGATCACAAGTTATTACTCCACTAATTTGTTTTTATTATAAGGTTTATTTGTTTTTATTTGTGTATGTGGGTGAGCGTTGTGAATAATCCACATGAATAAAATCAAGAATTTTAATTTAAATGACATTATTGTAGCATGGGGTTATCATCGACTACCAAAACAAAACATGAGGAATTTGACTAATGTGTAAAAGGAATGTATACAATAGCTCATGGACGTTTTATGCACTAAGGTTAACTCAATGCTTACTTTCAAAGGGGACAAAGCATTGACCTGGTGTAGTGAATGGTGCAGGGTCTACCATAGTAGGAAGTTGTACGCATAAACCCAATGGTTAGCTTAATCAAATGTTAACCATTCATCCAAGGAAAGCATTAGTCCAACGATTCAATTTCAATCAAGTACCTCAAATACAATATCTCTATTTCAATTGGAGTTGGGTATTAAATTGTTTGCATAACAACACTCCATTGCAATCACTAAATCACAACTTGGAATCTAACGCTATCAATCCTACCATGCAATATCAAAGAGAAAATTCTATCCAAGTCAAGACAACTTAGTAGTAAGTCCAATTCCAACAAAGCCTTAGCCATGCATGTTCGTTGTTAAGTCTACCATGTGATGTCTAAAATCGAAGTAGGTCCAAGTCAATGTAACCATGCTATGTGCTACTAAGTTGGTCCAAGTGAAGCTAAACAAGTGAAACCAAATGTCCAAGTACAATTTTCGACAGGTATATTTCTATGTTATCTATGCAATCCACATTCATAGGAAACATGACCTTAATTTGAAAATACAAATATTAAATTCATTAAATCATGCCAATTTTTAATTTATGTAAAATATAACTTTTTTTCAAATGGAAGATTGTATTTTGTTTGTTTTTTGTGTCCTTAAAGGGTGATAATGATTATTGGGTGAAGATAAATGGCATTAAGTGTAGCCTAAAGTTGTGTTTTTTTATTCCTTTATTGTCAGATGGTGCTATGTTTATGCAACTTCAAACTGTGTTCAACAATCAATATTCTTGCCAATGATTATTCTATAAACCATATTGAAACTTGTTGTAATGTATGTAGTGCCATAACTTCTTTTCCATCATATTGTACACTTTGTTGTGTTGTTTTCTTGCCTTGTGTCATTTGTTAGCCATATCAAACAAACATCAATAAGAAGACTCGTCACCTTCATAATCATGTTGATTGCATGTTGCATAATAAGAGTTGACTACTCCTTGTCCATGCATGACTTATATGTGGCATGGTAACAAACTATGTTAATGGTACATGTACCATGTGTCTATTTTGTGTGGCGCGTGTTGCACATTGTGCTACGTGTGGCTCTTATAGCGCAACTATGGATTATGTGGTGTATGTGGTGCAAGGGGAACAGCATGTGTTTATGTGGTGTTTATTGCACAATTTGTGTTGTGTGTTGGGTAGTCTAAAGAGTTGAACTTATCAGTTCATTAATTATATTGATTCAACTAAATCTAATGCTTATGGACTTATCCAGTTACTTAGTTATGTTGAGTAACATGTTGGCATGGTCAAATGACATCGGCCACCAAACTATACAAATAAAAATTATGTGGAAAATCCATGGGGTTTCGAGTAAAGAGTGCTTCTTGGGGGGTGGGTGAGACTCCTATAATGGTTTTTTTGTTCATACCTAATATCATTGATAATGATTCATTGTCTTCCTCCTTGATCTACATATTATCAACATAGAAGCTTAACTTGGGATCATTAAGGAGGAAAATATGACGAATAAATTGATAAATAAAAATGACAAGGTCAATAAAATATTATGTTACTAAAAGATCATTTTTTATAAAATATATAAAGAAAGTGATATTGTGAGTCACTTAGGTGATATTTGTATGTGACTCATATGTCATTACAGACATTTAAGTGCCATATGATGTTGTTGTCATCGTCATCATTAATGTCATATGCTACATCAACATCATTTTCATCATCATGCTTGTTAAGTCAAGTCCCTAAGCTAGTTAGCTCTATGAATATTTTAGACCTCACTCGATTTCCATGTCGTTATTATGGTAAATTCAATGCATTAGGGTGAATTATGTTTCCATTAGGACCAATCAATATCAAATATTTCTATAATCACATGCATCATCATTATTGATATTGATATCATCTTTGTCATCATCAACATCCTACTAAATATTGTAGAAATCATCATTACCATAATTATCATTGTCAATATGTATCATCATCAACAACAACATGTCATTAAGAGCACTATAATGTTGTTAGGGACCGCAAGATTCCATTAGGGTTATTTACGTTTAATTAGTGTCTCCTAGTTTCCATAATGGACAATTAGGTGCTACTTATGTCAACATGCCTAACACTATCCCTAACACAACATTGGAGTTTTCCTTAGACTTTTTCTAGCACAATTCCTTTCAAACTTCCTAGTACAATTCTTGGTGCTATGTCTAGATCTATACCTGGTGTTATGCTTGGCCCTTTTCCCAGGGAAATTATTGGCACAATACCTTTCAAAATTCCTATCGCAATTCATAGTGTTATGTCTAGCTCTATGTGTGGCACTATGCCTAGTGCAATTCCTAGCACAATTCCTTCTATAATTCCTGGCTATTTTCCTAGTGAAAAAATTTTCGTCAATCCTAGCACTATATCTAACACTATGTCCAACAGTTTTTCAAGCGCAATTCTTGGATCTAAACCTGGCACAATTCCTTTCAAAAAATTTGGCGCTATACCTGGCTCTATACTTATCGGTACATTGGATGTTTTCCAGACGCAATTTTTAACTTTATTCCTAGATCTATACCTGGTGCTACGCTTGGCCCTTTTCCTAGGGAAATTCCTGTAGCAATACCTTCCTAAATTCCTATCACAATTCCTCATGCTATGTCTAGCTCTATACCTAGCACTATGCCTGGTGCAATTCCTAGCACAACTCCTTTTGAAATTTCTTGTTATTTTTCTAGCACAAATTTTGGTGCTAATGTTGGCACTCTATCTGATGTTATGTTGGGATTTTTTTGAACCCAGTTCCCACCCAGTTCCTAGCACTAAACCTAGTTCAATTCCTAGCGCGGTTCCTTTTGAAATTTCTAGCGTTATTCCGGGCATTATACCTAGCTCTATACCTGGTGTTATGTTCGATGTTTTCTAGGCGCAATTATTTTCTCTATACTTGGAGCTATGTCAGATGTTTTTCCTGGCGGAGCTAACCCTGGATCAATATATGGTGTTGGATCTGTTAACCCAAAAATCCCCCACTTAGCTCTCAATGGCGTACACCACCCAAGGACACCATCTCATAAATCTCATATCACTCCATTAGACCCCCACACCTCCAAAATAGCCTAAGGATGAAGAAAAAGGGCTAAAAACCCCAAAAAGGAGCCCAAAATAGCCCCCTAGGAGCTAAAGCCCTCAAAAAGGGGCTAAAACCCTAAAAGGGGCTAAAGTTAGGGCAGAAGAGGCTAAAGCCCTGACCAAGGCCTTAAAACCCTAAAACCCCTTGGAAAAGCTATAAAAGGAGGGTGGAGGGTCACTCTCAAAACACTCCTCCCTTGCCTATTTGTTATGCTGCCCGTGGATGCTTTGAGACCTTTGCCTCTCAAACCACCCACACTCCCTCTCCTCCATCTCCATCCCATTGAGACATTGCTCCCCAACCAAGAGAGGTGCTCCCATGAGCTAGGGCATGGTGACCCATTTCCACCCAAGAGAGGTATAATGTTTCTTTACATGTTTGTTTAGTTATTTTTGCTTTATAACCTTGTTTTCTAGTTGCAGATTTTATTATTGACGTTGTTTTGTAGGTTTTCCATGATAGCTTAGGTTTGTTTGCAAGGTTTAAGGAGGCGGAACCCTAACCCATTTTCTGCAGAGGGGTTCAAAAGGGCTTCATCTCCCTCTTTCCTTTATGCTATTAGATCTAGTTTACAGTTGTTGCCATTTGCTTATTCTTGTTTAGGTTAGCTTAGTTTAATTTACTGTTCTATTTATGCTATTTTCCACTTCATTTTTCCTATTTTCCAACAGTAAGAACCTACCCTTGTGCCCTACAGGCACAAGGGATCCATTCCTGCTCCTGCAGTGAGGAGAAATTCTCACTACAGCTTTGGTGACCATACCAGGTCGATACCACAAGATCCCTGGACCAAAATTTTAAGTTTTCAAGGTTTTTCAATTTTACCCTAGTTTTCAGAAATCTTATGTTAGATATTTCTTAAATCTTGTTTATTTCATGTTTTAGTCAGTGTTGAAGCCTTTGCTAGGCCAAGCCGAGTCAGACTGACCCCAGTACTAGTTACTATCAGCCAGATCTGACCCTGTCTCACCAAAAAACCCTTTTCCGAAGCAGGGCGCTCTTATCGAGGAAAAAGGTGAGACTGGGGCACTCTTAATGAGCAAATAGGTGCACCCAGGGCACACTTAATCCCCAAACAAGTGCGACTTCAGCCTAGAAACTTAGGTTGTAGCTGTTTTTGCATTTTGTGTGACCACCTCACTCAGTTCTGAAAAAATCTCGCGGCCCCCTCGCTAGATTTGGTCATAAATGTGCGTCCTATCACATAGAAGTTGAATTTAAGTTTAATTGACAGTAATTTTCAGTTTCAGAGGACTATTAGCGCGGCCCAATCACCTCCGTCCACCATTGCAGGTAATTTTCAGTTTCAGTTTGTATTTTCTACAAATAATTTCATGAACAATGTGTAAATGTTAAATGAACCATTAAGGCTTAATAAAATGAACTAGTCTAACTAAAAATAACTTAAAAACAACCATATTGCTTCCCCCTTCCTCCTCTACCCAGTCATCACCCTCCAAGGTATTATGAGATATGACGAAGGGAAAGCTCGTATAGATCGAGCCACTCCATGATATTTTTCCCAAACCACTAAAACCGGGTGACCAGGAAAGTAGAGGGGGTAGAGAAGGAGGGTTTCTCACAGCACTAAGCATCCTCCCTGCTGACCAACCTAGAATCCGGGAGGTGACCTGAGGATCTACGAATGGGCTTAGTCCCATTATGTTGAGAGCCCAGCACCTTCTCTTGGTTGAAGAAGAATATCAATGTGAGGTAGACAATTAGTTAGGCCAGCAATCCAGGGTTAATCACTGTACTTGTTTTCAAATTTCTGTTTATACTTGCATACAAAACCATGATATAAACTCTACCATGAATTCATAAACCATATTGCAGCAACCAAATACTAGAACAAACTAGAAAACCAACACACCATACCAAATAATTAACCTAACTCAGTTCATGACGCTGAGTAAGCCTTAAAATTTACCAAATTTACACTAAGTTCAATCAATTCTGCAGTCTTTGAGGACATAAGTCCCTGAATGCTTTCACTATGGGAAGTACTTGGGCTTTGCCTAGAAACTCATTATGAGGAGTACCACAGGAACCCCAAAGTAGCTGGCCATTGAGAGGAATTGCCAAGCAAAATGGGCAATGACCCCTTCTGATTGAGTAGAAGCACCTGTGAGGAATAAGCCAAGCACTATCTTTTGGCAGTCTTGGTGGCCGAGAGACCACCTTCAACCAATAGGAAGCCATTGAAACTGAGGTCCAAATCTCATACTCACCAGTTTTAGACACAAAAGCAAACACAATTGATCCTACATGATCTTCCTCACGCCTAAGAGGTGAACCACCACCATTTGGAACACTTGATCAGCACCGTCAAGGCCGCTCTCAGCGATCTCCCACACCGTCATAGGGCCACACAGCCTCTGATTCTGATTCAAACCCGTATCAGTCTGAACCAGACCTCCACACTGCACCATCAAGCCCCATGGCTAGCGCAAATCCGGATCCATTTTCTGGCCTAACCTTAGCAAGTGGACCCATGTCCACATCACAACCTGTCACCCACAACTTGGCAAGTGGCCCAAGCATAGTCATGCAGACTATCATTAGCCAACTGCCACCACCCATAGTGACCAGCCAAGCTAGCCCAGTGGTAACACATGGGTGTAGTGGCCCCTCCACACACACTACCCCTCTTGCCACACAAGGGGGCAGTGCACCGTCCACCTACATTGCCCCTACTATCATACATGGGGGAAATTCCCTTGCTACCCATACCATCCCACCCACAACACTTGGGAGCATTGACCCATCCACCATGGTGCCACCGCAAGCACCCCCAGATGTGCAAATGCACTATGCACCTGCAAACCCCACCCCCATTGCAGCCCCATCCCACATTAACTTGGGATCAAATATGCCCTTCATGGCTTTTCTGAACTTGCCTAATTTGGCTAGATCAACAAGCGACCCCATCCACCACCAAGATTTTTGGCCACCTATGCCAACTAAGCTGCCATCAGACATCCCAAAGTTTGAAGGCAAAGCTGGGGAATGTCCCCAAAATCACATAATGACATTCTATCTATGGTGCTCATCCAACAGCATCATAGACGACTCCATCAGGCTGAGGCTGTTCGAACACACCCTTATAGGTGCCACGGCCAAGTGGTACATTGAGCTGCCACAAGCCAAGTACCCCGACTTCAACTCCCTGGCCTTCATGTTCCTACAGTATTTTCAACTCCCTGTCAGATATGATGAGGGGGTGGAGATCCTGTTGTCCTTTTGCCAAAGCACCGCCACTCACATAACTGACCATATCCATGAGTGGCGGTGATGTCATAGCTTATGCAAAATCCAACTAAACGACGGGATCTTCTTGGATTGGTTCCTTAAGACTTTGCTCCCACCCATCGCAAAGGACGTCGCATCTAAACATCCCCAATCTGAAGAAGAGGCCATACTGAAGGCCCAACAATTTGACTTGATCCACTCTCAGTCTAGATACTTGTACACTGTCATTCCAGACGCTCCCCGTCCGAGTACCTCCTACCGCGACGCACCAGGGGCATCCCATGCTGCGGATGGCATCATAGGGTCAGTCTCCCTACAACCACAGCCTCGACAGACACCACCTACCATTGCACCACAACCAATCAACACTACTAATGTTTCTTTCCAAAACCAAGCTCCGGCCTATGCTAGAATGATGTCCCAATCCAGAGCAACAACCTCTTATACACAACCTGCGCCACCGCAGCAAGCTCAAGCCATGGCTTGGCCAACACAATAGTATGTGGGGAAAATGCCGACATTTGTGGCACCACCACCCCCACAAATATACTATGCACCACCAGTACAACAAGTTCAATCCCTCACCCCCGCTCCACTCGCTCCGTTGGGACAAGTGTCTGCACAACAAAACTGTCCCAACCAGCCTACCCCCAACAATCAACAAGGGCAAGCTAGAAAAAACCGGCCCCACAACCAAGGCAATAACCAATCACAGGAAGGCGGTCAGCAACCAAACCCTCCTAATAATGTCGCGGCTAACCAACCATCCCAAAACCCCCCATGACCAAATGCACCAAGACGTAACACTCTGTTGTGCACAAACCAACCATGCACACTCTGTGAGGTCTATGGGCACTACACATTTGAGTGTCCCTTCATGGGTCGTGTGAAGCAGGCCATTTGAAATGAGGCTCAACAGGCTGCCAACGCTGCAAACCAAGCACCACCCAACCTAGCACCTCAAGGGCCTCCTCCTATGGTACTTCAAAACCCACTGCTAGTCCAAGGACTGGTGGCAATTGCACCCCCTCCCAAAGCCAATCCCAATGCTCCGGGGGCACCGCCCATGGCCAAAACAGGAGTTCACTACCTACTAACCATGACCACTGAAGAGGTCAACTTACATACTAGACGAAATCAGTATGGTACCACCACCGAACTTGCTGACTCATCAGCAGCATCCACGTCTAAGACAGCCAACCTACCTCTCCAGTTACCCCCATTCTTGTGCCCCCCCATACACAAAATTGCCAATAATGCCATAGCTAGAGCTGCAGTCAGCTATAGCATTGTGGATTATTTGGACCAAAAACCAACTGCCATGTCTACTCTTGAGGTACTTAAAATGTGCCCAATGCAGCAGAAAGCCTTACTAGTCGCTCTAGGTCCAGTAGACCCCTCCGACTCCAAGCCGATCACCTTTGACATGGAGAACGGGGAACCACACATGCCCTCCACTATTGCCTTCCAAATCCCAATGTCCATCTGAAATTTGGTTGTGCACCAATGCATAGTGGATGAGGGGGCATCCATGTGCGTCATGTCTACCTTGGTTTGGCAGAAGCTTGGATCACCAATTCTGCAACTATCCTCCATGACTCAGTGGGATTATGATGGACATCCCACTAAAGCCCAAGGAATCCTCCCCCATGTCCCCATCACATTATCCGGGAAGACAATCCCGATTGACATCGAAGTCATCAACGCTCAACTGGATTACAACCTCCTCCTCGAAAGGAGTTACATGTACTCCATGCGAGTCATCGCGTCAACTGTCTTCCGCCTCATGATGTTCCCCCATGAAGGGAAGATTGTGACAGTTGACCAGCTCACCTACCATGATCCGCAAGGGTTAACAGTGCTTGCCAATGTTATCCCTACCATCACCACCATTGAGCCGCAAGGGGAAATCGCACATGCTAATGTCATCCCTACAACCAACACCATGGTTGAAAACACACCAGCCTCCCCATTGTTGAATGTGGGCCCTGGGTTGTTTACTGATACCTCCATGACGGCTCCTTTCCCATTGGTGTCACCACCACCAACACAAAAAGAAACTATGGACTTGTGCATGGTCTCATCAAGCACTGCTGCACCCAAAGAACCACCGCAGCCATAGCCCCAACCACAACCACAACATTGTCCACAGTCGCAATGCCAACAGCAGTCACAACATCACCCGCAACAGCAGCATTACGCGTAGCCGCAACCACAACCTCACCCCCACATGCAACCAGCTGGGAGTTATGTGGGCTCATCTCTAGTCCATACAATTCCCTTCCTCTTTCCCCCACGTGGTGTCATGAGAAATCAGGTCATGGCCATCTTAACCCTACCCAACTTTACGTTGGGGATCCCGGTGTGGTATCTCGATCCACCAGCTCAACCAGCAATGCCCCGGGTTGTTTTAACTCCGGTGCAACCTATCGGGGTTGAGTCTCACTCTCTACTCGGTCCGCACAAGCCAACCACTGCACCTGCACCTGCACCACCCAACCCAAAAGGGCCAAGGGAAAGAATACCAAAGCCACCGTAGAACCACGATAAGTCCCACCTTGTGCCATCTATGAAAAACATGGCCATCCAACTCAAAATTGCCTTGAAATTTCAATGATCTGTGCGCAACTGGATGCCATGGATACGAACGAAAACATCCCCGTGGTTGAACTCCCAACCGTGCCAATAGTTAGAAACTAGGCATTGAGGACAAACCATGCTTGCACCCTTTGCAGCTTGTATGGACATTACTCCCACCATTTCCAAAACCTACCCAAATTTTGAATGGCTCTCACTGACCTTCGTCACCATTCCCTTGAGTCTGAGATCACCTTGATCGAAGAAGTTCACCTACCACCGCCTTCTTCAGACACCATGTCTATTTACATGATGTCCAGTTCAACTGACCCGCTTGTCTCCACCTCCAATGACAGTCCATCAGACTTGTCTCTTCCTTTGTTTCTCCGTCCGCAGTCGTAACCTCAGTTGCAACCTCAACCTCAGTTACCAGGGAAACAATGGGGTTCATTCCTAATCAACATGACCTTTTTTCTTTTTCTTTTCCTTTTCTTTTTCCTACCATCCAGGATCGTGAGTAAGTCTACCTTGGCAACCCTCCATCTACAGGATTTCACACTAGGAGATCCTCTGTGGTACCTTGAACCACCTATCGTACCTCTGAGGCCCCAGGATGTGTTGACTCATGTCCAGCCAATTGAGATGATGTTGCACCTACCTCTAGGTCCCTCAAAGACTCCTCTTGTCTCTGGGCCTGCCCCTCTTCCTCCAACAGAGACTGGGGGCAAGGCCACAAAAACAACAACCAATACCATTTACATGATCTCTAGCATCAGTTGCCCTTCTGTCTCATCGCTTGTGGAAAATCCACCTCGTCTATCTTGGCACCACTTACGTGATGACGGAGAGATCTGTAAGACCGCCGTCGGTTTTACCCCATTCCATTTAAACCATAGTATGGAATCGGTTCTTCCCATAAAAGACCATATTCCATCACCCCGCCTTGCCAATGACCTTCGTCTTGGCAAGGGGGCATACCTCTTCGTTGACTCTGATGGACAACTCTTGGAGAACCCCCGCAATGGGCTCTACCTCAAGAAATTTTATGCTTAACATCACCAATGAGTCGCTTCATTTTTCTTGTTTTTCAACGTTTTTTAGCAAAAATCAGGGGCAGCACCATCAGCTGCTAATCCAAAGTCACCTGGAACTGGTTCGAGACACCTCTCACACCTCCGGGCTCAAATCCTCTATCTCTTTATGAGACCATTGTCTCATGTTTAATAAATCAATTTCGGGACCATCTCCCACAAGTCACCTCGATTTATGAGCCATGACATGACGATGCGAGTGTCTACGGACCAGTACTTGTATCACACTTCCCGACCGCTACTCATGCAAGTTGTCGGGCCACCGCCCGTTAAGGAATGTAATTTTACTTTTATTTTTGTATTTATAATTGTCTTTTTTCACCGCACCTTACGCGGACATCTGGACCATCATCCACAAAACCCTCTGTTTTTCTTCGATGTATTTGGCATATAAGTGTCCTCGGGCCGCACCCATTAAGGACTGTAATTTTAGCTTTTATTTTTCATTTTTAACACATAGTTGTCTTTTCCATTCACCGCACCTTACACGGACCTCTAGACCACTGTCCACAAAACAATTTCTTTTTCCTGCATGCATTTGGCATATAAATGCCACCAGACTTGTTCTCACATCACATGTAGTCAAGTTCTTCCACCGCAACACACACACATGCTCTCTTGACCTCTGTCCGAGAGCCACCTCGGTTTGCGGGCCTCAGCTGCACCAACTCGCAGGCCTCTACCGCGATATATCCCACGCATGTATTGGTATGTTTGAGAGCCTGCTGCTCCGTCCATATTGCGTGGATGACCTTTGGACCTATGTCCACCGTCCCAACATGGGACACCGCCTGTGCCACTGCAATCAGTTGACCATACTCGATTTTTATTTAAGCTCTTTTCTGACTCCTTAAAACAATGAAAAGATCGCCGAGCACAGCTGCTTCCTTTCCCGCTCGCTAAAGTATAGGAAAGGGCGTCTACATTGTCTCGTTTATCTCCTTTTGCGGATAATGTAGACCATCTCATGAAAAGGACCTCCTTGGCACACTCAAGCCAAGACCATTCCCCTCTGCATACTTTTGTGCTTTCTCAAGCAGAGGGGATGCTCTTTACGAAAAATCCTGCCACCGGTTGTCGTTAAGCTCTTTTCCATCCGTCTCATCAAGAAAAGATTGCCGAGTAAAATTGGTTTCGTTCATGCTCGTAAAAGTATCTGAATGACCGTCCAGTCAGTATAGGTTTAACCTTTTCTGTCCTGATTGGACTACCAATGGTAAAGAAGTCTCTCATCCCCTCTAGGATGAGCGAGCTCTCCTATGTATACTTTTATCCTTTTTCAGGCACAGGAGACTACCAACGAAAAGGATCCCCCAGTGGAGTCTTCTTCGTGCTTTCAGACTCTCTAAAATTGAAAGCACCATCGAGCATTTACCTTCTCAGGCTCACCAAAAAATCCACAAGATCGTACCATAACGGTGTCCCTAGACACCACCCCACAGAAAACAGTTTGGCAGCATTCCCAAATTGGTTCACCTTTGTTTAGAGTACTCTGCAATGTGTCTTCCTTGGATCCCATCACTATCAAAAATTTCCACCTCCTCCAAGTATTTCCCATCTACAGCAACATTCCCAGTATTACAGCTATGATCCCATTCCCATGAGTTAAGTTTCATTTGCTACATGTTTCGCCCTGCCGTCATACTCTGAAAAAAGGAAGTTTGAGTCTCCCACTCCCCCCCTGCCCCTGTTTAGTTCCTTCCCTTCCCTCTCCTCCCCCCGAATTCAATGAGTCAGTCCACAAATTGCTTCACACCTTTCGGTTATCCACCTCGCGCTCCTGGTCAAGGAAACATCATTGCCTTGACTAGGGGCAGGTCTCCCTTTGTCGACACCAACACACATATTCCAGAGGATAGACCCAGAGGTCCTTGTACCTTGGTTTCATTAACATCATTGATGAGTTCCTTAGACCACTTGAGAGGAGTCCTTGGTGCCTCTTGGGATGGTTGTTTCTCACGTGCTCAACTTCAACTCCATCATCGCACCGTTGAGATTCATACAGGGTTTGTTCCACACAGTGCTTGGTCGAAGACCCCGAATGTCACCCGACTCTAGCACATTGGTGAGTCTACTCGAGGGACCTAAACAGGTTATGTCCCTTGTGATTTCTGGGTTTCATTGGAGACAATGTTCAGAAGCCCCAGCAGTGCTTCAATATACCTTTATGATTGATGCAGCATACTTGTACCACAGAGACTCTGACTCTCAATCAGCGAGTCCACACAGCTATGTACCAGATCCAGCAGACCGTCAATAATGAAGATGTAGCATTCCATGAGAATTCCATAGGTCCAATGAACCAGATCAATATTTTATTCATCCTCACATAGAGGCAACTAGCATTGTAACATTAGTTGTATATGATCGGCTCTTGTATTTTAGAGCATAGATCAAATGATTCTTTTGACATTGTCACAAGCATGGGAATGCCCGCCTCGTCCATATACATGTCACACATTTATTGTATCTCACCCATTGATGGGAACCAAATTAATACAAAAGCCACCATGTCCCAGCCCCGGAAACACCACCTCTACACAACAAATCCTATGATGTCCGTCGGCCATATGTTGAGCTCCTGCCCTCACACATCAAGGGGCAATCTGTTAACCCAAAAATCCCCCACTTAGCTCTCAATGGCCTACACCACCCAAGGACACCATCTCACAACTCTCATATCACTCCATTAGACCTTCCATTAGACCCCCACACCTCCAAAATAGCCTAAGGATGAAGAAAAAGGCTAAAAACCCCAAAAAAGAGCCCAAAATAACCCCCTAGGAGCTAAAGCCCTCAAAAAGGGGCTAAAACCCTAAAAGGGGCTAAAGTTAGGGAGGAAGGGGCTAAAATCCCAAAAAAGGGGCTAAAGCCCTAACCAAGGGCTTAAAACCCTAAAACCCCTTGGAAAAGCTATAAAAGGAGGGTGGGGGGTCACTCTCAAAACACTCCTCCCTTGCCTATTGTTATGTATCTCGTGGATGCTTTGAGACATTTGCCTCTCAAACCAACCACACTCCCTCTCCTCCATCTCCATCCCATTGAGCCATTGCTCCCCAACCAAGAGAGGTGCTCCCATGAGCTAGGGCTTGGTGGCCCATTTCCACCCAAGAGAGGTATAATGTTTCTTTACATGTTTGTTTAGTTGTTTTTGCTTTCTAACCTTGTTTTCTAGTTGCAGGTTTTATTATTGACATTGTTTTGCAGGTTTTCCATGATAGCTTAGGTTTGTTTGCAGGGTTTAAGGAGGCGGAACCCTAACCTGTTTTCTACAGAGGGGTTCACAAGGGATTCATCTCCCTCTTTCCTTTCTGCTATTAGATCTAGTTTACAGTTGTTGCCATTTGCTTATTCTTGTTTAGGTTAGCTTAGTTTAATTTACTATTCTATTTATGCTATTTTCCATTTCGTTTTTCCTGTTTTCCAACAATAGGAACCTACCCTTGTGCCCTATAGGAACAAGGGATCCATTCCTGCTCCTACAGTGAGGAGAAATCCTCACTACAGGATCAATATATGGTGCTATGCTTGGTGCTATTCTAGAAATTATTTTGGAGGCTATTCCGGGTGTTATATGGGATACTATTTTGGATGTTAGCTGGGATGCTAAGTTTTTGGCGTTATTCTAGACTCTCTAGCTGACGCTATGTTGGATGTTTTCTAGGCACAATTCTTGGCTCTATACTTGGCACTATGTCAGATGTTTTTCCTGGCGACATTCATGGTGCAATTCCTAGGGCTAACCCTGGATGAATATATTGTGCTAAGCTTGGTGCTATTCTGAACATTTTTTTGGAGGCTATTTTGGACGTTATATGGGATGTTATTTTGGACGTTAACAAGAACGCTAATTGGGATGCTAATTAGCCTCCAAAATAGTGTCAAATTTTAAAAAGGGACGCTTATCATGCCATTAAAAGCACCATCCCGTGGAAAAGCATCCACTTTCTCCAAAAAATGATGAAAATACACTAAAAGTGATAGTGGACGCTAAAAAGGAAGTTAAAAGAGACGCTAATCACAAGGTTTTGTTGTAGTGTGGTCTGAAGTATTTGTTTGATCATCCAACTCTAAATGCTAGGCAAGCTAGATGGCTAGAATTTTTATGTGAGTTTGATTTTGAAATCAAGTACATAAAGGGAAAAGAAGACAAAGTGGTTGATGCGCTCAGTAGGAAGGTGCATGAATTGCACTTAGCATCTCTTAGCATTTTCTAATCATATTTGAGACAACATATTGTTAATCATGCTGTTGAAGATGAATTGTATGTGTAGGTAAAAGATAAAATGCGGCAGCAAATTCTTGAGAAGAGGTATGAAGGATATAAATTGGAAGAAGATGGAATTATTACTTATAAAAACAAAATTTATATTCCAAGTGTAGCAGATTTGAGGAGAGTTGTTATGGATGAGATCCATCATACTCCATATTCTGGTCACCCATGATATCAAGAGACAATTGCTACAGCCAGAAAGTAGTATTTTTGGCCAGGAATGAAGAAGGGCATTGCTGAGTATATTTCAAAATGCATTAAATGTTAGCAACTAAAGGTTGAGCATCAACACCCAGTAGGTTTTTTGCAGCCTTTTCCAGTTTCAGAATGGAATTGGGAAGTGATTTCCATGGATTTTATCACAGGATTTCCAATGACTTGGAAGCAACATGGTTCCATCATGGTTGTGGTGGACAAGTTGACAAAGGAAACACATTTTACACCAGTCAAGTCTACTTATAATACTGACGCTATTGCAAAATTATTCATGAAGGAGATTTTCAAATTGCATGGATTGCCTAAGGCAATAGTGTCTAACAGAGATCCTAAGTTCACTTCCAATTTTCGGAAGGGTTTGTTTACAAATTTGGGCACAAAATTGAACTTCAGTACTGCCTACCATCCTTAGACTGATAGAAAAACAGAGAGAGTGAATAAAGTTCTTGAAGACATGCTTCGTATGTATGATATGGACAAACCATTCAAGTGGGAAGATTATTTACACTTGGTAGAGTTTGCTTATAATAATGGACAGAAAACATCCTTGGGGATGAGTCCATATGAATACTTATGTGGAAGAAGGTGTAGGACACCTATGACTTGGCATAATCAAGTGAATAGGATTGTACTTGGTCCATAATTGCTCAAGGAGATGGAGCAGGAGGTTTCCAAGATCCGGCAGAATCTGAAAGCATCCCAGGAAAAACAGAAAAGCTATGTCAATAAGCATAGGGTGGATAGAGAATTTAGTGTTTGGGATCATGTTTACCTCAGAGTGAGGGCAAAGAAGAGTTACTTGAATCTTGGAAGTTGTGCCAAGTTGTCTCCTAGATATTGTGGGCCGTTTGAAGTGCTTGAAAGAATAGGGCAAGTTGCATATAGACTTATATTTCCTGCTAGCACTAGGGCTCATAATGTTTTTCATGTTTCTTTGCTTAAGAAATATATACATGATCCTAACAATGTGATTGATTGGGATGTGATTTAGGTGGAACCCTAGGGAGAGTTCCAAACTAAGCCATTGTGCATCCTTGACAGGAAGGTCATAGTGCTCTGGAATCAAGCAGTTAGATAGGTAAAGGTGCAATGGGAGCACTACAGTCCTGAAGAGGCTACATGGGAGCTGGAGGATTTAGTGTAGTTGCCACATCCATTTTTTGGTTAATTTTGTGGAGCACAAAGGGTGGTTCCAGTGTATAATTTTGTTAAGATAATAAAGCACTCATAACAGTGTTGTTGTAAGGGGGAGGGGATTATAATACCCCAGTTTTTACCCCATGGTATTTAATTGTACATAATGTAAATATTGTATGAAAATCATGGCAAGGAGCTCAAGGCCAAGGCCCTACCATTGATTGAGGGTTGTGGATAGGTGATCAAGGTTGATACATATGGTTTTGGTGCTAATTCAATCACATTGTATATATTTTGATATATCATGTAAATGTACAAATTACTAAAAATACCACAGCTAGCTAAGGGACTGCAAACGTTAAAGAGATGGGGGCATGATTCCAAAATGGATAGGGTGTTAGTCAAAATCATGATCCAATAGGGTGTGACCATATGTCAATAGGAGAACCCATGAATCCTCAACTACCCTTTTTGTCCTCTTTCCTCAATCATTAAATTCTTCCAAGAGGTGGATGAGGTAATTAATGCCTTGGGCAAAGCAAGGCATGGCAGTTTGATGGCTTGACTGAGCAAGCCTACAATTCTGCAGCCTGGGAGGTCGCGTTCTTACTTCTATAGAAAGAAAACCCATGTGGGAATGTGTGCCCCATTTTCCCTCATTCCTGAGTTGCGTTGAATGTGGGGATAATTGTTCGCGTTGTTGGTGAATCCCGGAGAGGAGATTCGTTTTGATATTCCTATGTGTTGTGCATTTACCCTGAGAATCGTGTTTGTTATGGTTGTCCATCCCTAATCCCGTAGTTGTGTTGGTTCACTTTCTAGAGTCGCAAAACTAGTTATCTACAAGTATTTTCCTTTCCCGAGTAAAGGGGCAGTGGTTCGTGGTTCAAAACATTCTGTTTCACTCTCTTAAGTCGTGGAAGGTGTTTTCGCAGTGGGTTTCTCTGTTACAGAGTGAGTAAATCCATGTTGTTGTGTTTCCCTGTGGTTGTTGTATTGTGCATCCCTATTTTTGTTTGAAGACTTGGGAGTGGCGGAGGGCCAGAATTGGATCGTAAGCTTAGTAAAAGGAGGAACCTCATAGATAGATCAAGAGGGCTGGTAAATCTTTGTCATACACCCTGAAGAGCACTGGAAGGGAAGGTATTGCCTGAGATACTGTGTAGCAGAGAAGGGAATACTTCCTTGTGGTGGGTGGTGTAGCTGTTGTAGAGTCCAATCCAGATATGGTGCAGGTGTCCTTAGCTCTATGGTTGAGCTCATTATCTTAGCAATTCTACCTTTCCATTTCTTTAGCATCCTGATAAACCCAACTGCCAGTTGGTTTGGTTGTGTCTTGCTATGTTTTGGCTTGTTGCTTTGGACAATCTGAGAAACGTAACTAAAGGTTGGTTTGATTATGTATTCATGTGTGTTGGTTGTGTGTAAGCCTATTGTCCCTAGTTCCTGTGTAAATCATGCCCAACTTGGGGGTGGAATTGTTTTGAGAGATT
This sequence comes from Pseudotsuga menziesii, assembly GCA_001517045.1. Classification (NCBI taxonomy): domain Eukaryota; kingdom Viridiplantae; phylum Streptophyta; class Pinopsida; order Pinales; family Pinaceae; genus Pseudotsuga; species Pseudotsuga menziesii. The sequence continues at coordinate 230,618 of LPNX011184397.1, forward strand.
AATGAACATACTGGCCTATGGTTTGGTGGAACGTTGCAGTCACTTAGCTAGTTGCGGGACAGCTTAATCATCAAGATAAGTACTCTCTATTATTCTGGTTTATGCATTGAAGTTGTTATGAATGAATATGATGAACTAATTAGGATGAATGCTTATTTATGTCATTTACTTGTCCATGATTGGATTCTTGATGATGACTAAGTAAAGGTTTACTTGTGTTCATTCAGTGCATTTTACTTTTGCATTTCCCTATATGCTCAATGCATTTTTCTTAAGTCCTTGGAGGCTAGAAAAACCTTGTCAAGGAGTCATATTGCAGCCTATCTAAGTGTTTTTGCACCTCAAGACCCGCAGCGGGAGGTGGAAGAAAGAGTTTTTATCAAAGCAGAATGTTGGATTTCCGACTTCCAAGATCCGCCTATGGAAGTTGGAAGGCGGAAGGTGGAAATCGGGAGAAAACATAAGACAGGAAGTGGGTTTTCCAACTTTCGATGTCTGAGATCAGAAGGCAGAAGTCAAAAGCTCAGAAGGGTTCTAAGGTAGAAGGATAATTTTTCGAAGGACGGGATTCTCCTGCGGAAGGCAGCAAGTGGAAGAGAAAAGGGGCAAAAACGTTCTAAGGAAGAAATGAAATTCTGAGTTCCGATGTCTGAGGTCAGAAAGAGGAAGTCAAAAATACAGGAAAAGGGTTAAGGTCAAAAGTTGAGTTTTCGACTTCTGAGCTCCATGTGAAAGGTCCGTTTAGTGTTCCGTCGCACACATTAAGTTTCTGATTTCCAAGTTCCTAGGTGTGGAAGGTGGAAGTGTGGAAGTGCAAAAGGGTAGAATGCATAAGACAGGATGTAGCTGTGTAATTTCGTAGAGAATTCATTCTTCCAACTTCTGAGTTCCGAAGGAGAAAGGTGGAAGTGCAGAAGTGCGGAAGGTCGTTGGACTGATCTATCGAAAAGTCGTTCTTCCAACTTTCGAGTTCCGAAGGCGGAAGGGTGAAGGGTCGCTAAATATTCCGTTGCACATTAAATTTTTCAATTTTCAAGTTCCGTGGTGCGGAAGGGAGGAAGGTGGAAGGTCGTTGGGTTGTTCTCTTGAATAGTCGTTCTTCCGACTTTTGACTTCCGACTTCCGAAGGCAGAAGGTGGAAGGCAGAAGGACAAAAGGAGAAACTATGGTTCAATGTTTTCCATTGCACATTGTTTCTGATTCCCGACTTTCAAGGTCTAAAGGGCAGGAGCGGAAGTTTGAAAAGACAGGTTTAGTGTGGAAGAAGGTTTTTCGTGCATAGAACAGATCTGTTAATGGCGGAACAATTGTTGCAGTGATGTACGAGGGTTCTTAATCCTGAGAATGAATGTTGAAGAGTGTGTTAACGTCCATGCCCTATGTTTGAAGGGAGAACAAGTGTTCTTAAAGAAAAAAAATTATAATCCACATTTTTGGGTATGGGGATGTGACATCTAGGATCATAAAGTGAAATGTGGAAGTGGAATAGAAACTCCTAGAATAACGCCAAAATCAAAAGATCTGAGCTCATAACTGGAAAATAATCAACTAGCTAATAAATATAGAAAAGAAGCATAAGAAGTAAAGTATAGGTACAAAAAAAAAGATAATAAAAAAGGTCGAGTGCAAAAAATAGAAAGCACTCAATGTTGATTGAGATAGGATATTATAATCAATTGGCCTGTATATATTTCGCAATAATTGTTCAAATAAAGGACAATAAAGTTGTAGTACATTAAAAAAACGAGATTGGTTAAAATGTGAAAGATGCTAAACATCATCCAAGATAAAATACCAACCTCCCTTGTGATCTATTCATCTTAGTAAGTTTTACAATGATTTTTTTTGGCATAACCCTATTAAATATTGTTCAAAGTTTGACCTAATGTTATTCAATGAGTCAAAGTTTGTGACATTCGGAAAAAGAATATAGCATGGTTGCATTCTATCAATGTTGAATCTATTGACATGATAAACAATGAGAAATTTATATGGTGTAGTGCACCCCATTTCTCATGAGAATACTCTACATCGGCATTTGACAGGAATTTCCACTACACCAAGGGCTAATATGTATTCTAATTGTCAATATTCTAAGATAGAAACATGCCATTGTTAAGTTTGGTCTATTGTATTCATACTTGATTGTATTCATCCAGGATGAGACCCAAGAATCACCAAGGAAACCTTGAGGTAACAATTGAATTCCTTTAAAGAGAATATGGACCACTATTAGAAGTAGCTAAGCAAAATTTTAGACGCCAAGGACCCCTAGTTTTAGGAACTCTACCATGAAGCAATGTAATGGGTACATGTTTTATTTCCTAACTATAGTCTATGGTGCCCCCTTAGTATGGATATAGTGTCAGTTTCTACATTTCTTTCCAATTTGTACTATGTTGGTCTTTAGTACATCTAGGTTCTACATTTGAGTTTGGAACCTATGAGAATTCCTGTCACTTGAAACTTTTACAATTGGTTCTAGGTCTTGTATGATCCATGTGATTGCTAATCAATCCATGATATGCAGTAACCTATGGACTTCAATTTATAGAACATGTCTATTAGTTCCATTCTTACATGATGATATGCTACAACACAGTTTAGATCCAAATCGTCCAACCCTAAACTACAACTAATTGATGAAAATGAAGGTGTAAAATTTGTTGTGCATATGGAAACCAACTACTTATGGATATGGGTATTCACCGAAATGCCGAAACAAGGCATTTGGTCTAGTTTTAACCCATGGTCCTTAACAAACATGATCAAAGTAATTCAAAATATCTAGCATGTTAGATGGAGATTAGTATCCACATGAATGTTATTGTCCTGGTGATAGTCTGTTTCATTAACCCTTGGTAGTTGTTAGTATGGTACCAATCTTTGTAAAGTATGGAATGGGAGTTAGCCAAACAAACTCTAGCAATTTATGGCTTGACACTTGGAATGAGCCTTTATCAAGTTTGGTAAATTGACTTGTAGCTAAGGGGTGAGAAAATGGGAAATGTATTGTAGAAAAGTTCTCGAGTTAGAGAGACTGTAGCATCCACCCCACGATTTTTTTGTGTAAGTAATAAGGAGTGTTGCACTGCTTTTAGCCTTAGAAATCAACAATTATGGATCATTCTTAGTATAAGGACATTTTGGGCATTGAAAGTGGCCCTAGATTTAACAATATTTTTGCAAGTATCTCAATAAGAAGTTTGAAGAGGGAGAGAACTAAGAAAAATTGTCAACATAATAGAATCGCCAACATTTCAGCTAAAAACGTGAAATACAAATTTTTAAAATAGACTAAATTTCATCTGCAGAGGCTTAGATTTAATATTTTTAAAAAACCTTAATTATTTTCTTGTAAAAACATCCCGCCCTAGATTTGATATTTTTAAAAAACCTTAATTATTTTCTTGTAAAAACATCCCACCCTTATTAAACTCGAAAAAGGAGAGTTGCATTATTGTGCATAGAAAAACATTGAATGGAAAATTTAACTCTCAATTCTCGAACAGAGGATGCTTGAAATCCGCCTGATTAAAACCTCTTTTCACATTGACGATGGAGTTGTGGTGTCCTTAGTTTCATGTCGTATTATTTCACTATTTATACCATCGCGACAAGAAGAAAAAAATAACAATGTGAAAAAGAAAGGGAAAGTGATTAGGGGTGATTATGCTATCAGGGTTGGCTGGGTAGAGTTTATGGTTGAAAGAAAGATAATTACATTGAGAACTGAAAAAAGCCATACGACGTACTTACTTGCTCCTAGGAAGATAGGAAGTATATACTCTCAAATTGTTATGTTATATTTAATTTTGACTTAAGTATTCTTCCTATTAAGCTCAATCTTCCCATGGTTTACGAGCCCATACCTTGGAAATATACTAAATATGTCTCTTTAACAGATGTACCTTCAACGTTTGATGATATAGAAGGGGGCTACTTAAGTGGACTCACGGTAGAAGAAAAAAATATTTATTTTGTTTTTCAATATATTTTATAATATTTGCTACACTTGCAATGGGTCAATAAATCTACCATCACAAGAAGAAGAAATAATATTTTGTTATTACAATATATTTTATAATATTTGTATACATTTGCAATGGGTCAACTTTTGTTATTACAATATATTTTATAATATTTGTATACATTTGCAATGGGTCAATAGATCTACCATCACAAGAAGAAAAAGAAATATTTTGTTATTACAATATATTTTATAATATTTGTATACATTTGTAATGGGTCAACTTTTGTTTACCAAAAGCAAAGGGGTGTTATCCTTTCCATTCACATTTAATTGGTATATGTGAGATGTTTGTATAGATCGATATGATGGGTTTTATCTTTTCCATTCACATTTAATTTGTATTTGTGAGATGTTGATATAGATCGATATGATTTTAAGTGTAATTTTTTTTTCATGCATTATATTTTATTAAATAAAATTATTAGCTAAAATTTGTTATTAAAATTTTGTAAGTGAAATATTTTTTTATTAAAATTGTTCAAATAATAATAATTACTACTTTATAAAATGGATTATTTTCATCAAAGATTCAAAAAATTTTAAATACATTTTTTTGGTTAGTCCAACATGTTTGGATAAGTAAATTGCCTATTACTTACTTTTAGATTTCTCACCGGGCACCTTCTCTTAGTTTGTTTTACATTTCTTAGTGGGCACCTTCCCTTTTTCACGTAGCATTGTGTTTTCCTAACATTATTGCTTTGTTTTATCTTTTCCTTTTTTTTCCTTCTACACTTGTAATTTACTTGTAATTTACTTTTATAGCAATTTGTAATTTACTTTTATAGCAATTTTTAATTATTCCTTTTCATGGATAGAAACATTCACCATGGGTAATGTTTAATGTATGGATTTTTCACTTCGTATTTTCCACATAAATTCTCCTTCTTATGTGGATGTTGAGAGTATTTACCATGCATTCGCTATACATGACCTACATGTGAATACTAACAAGGAACTTCAACTTGTCTTACTCTCATTTCACTCACCTTATCTTAACCTGGGCACTTCATAATCGTCTTTCTACTTGATGTCAAGCACTTCAATAAGATCCCCTTGTTCTTTCTCATATTTTATATACCCTTGGTTGCATGTTTATCCTTTCTATACCCTTTGGGATTTCAACTTTGACACCCTCCAAGTGACTTACAAGAGCCCTAGGCTTCATGTCGTTAATTTGGTATTGGTTGAGTAAACTCTTCCTTTCACATGTAAATGAGTTATCAAGCCTCCAAATCATTGTAAGGTCTTTAATACTAGTAACATCCTCCTTTTATGATATAATTAGCAATTATATTCACTTCAAATTCGATAGTATAAGAATCTTAATTACTAGTGATGTTTTGTTTCAAATATTAAGAGAATTATATTTAGCATGGTATTTTATGTTAATTTATTAATGGTTATATATATATATTTCAAAAGAGGGTAAGTATGTAATTTTTTATGGATATTTTTGTCTCACAAACATGGGTCTCATATGTCAATTTAGTGTTTGGTTAGTTTGTAACTTTAAACAAGTGGTTGCCATATCCCTTTTCTTCATGTTTTGAACTTTAAACACCATGTGAACAACATCGATTTTGGTGGTTTATATATATTTCTTTTAAGTTTACTTTATCATGAAATCAAAAGGAGAGGCATAAAAAAAATTGAAAGTTCAAAGTTGTTTCTAAAGTATTTGAACTTTAAACACCATTAGTGTACCAATTAATAACAAATACTTTTCAGATAAAAAGTTGAGGACTTTTCTATGTGACAAGTAATTCAAATCCCATTGTTATTGGGAATGAATATGAAACTAGTGAGGTTCAAAATACGATAGAAGGATGTTTAACCATCACATATGTGTTAGTTTTTCAACATTAAGCTAGCATTATTAGGATCTTTAACTGAGAGAATGGAAAGCACAGCAATCAAACACGAGACAATGAACACAGTGTTTTTCCTCGGGGAAACCATAAATGGATAAAACCCCGCAACTTCCTCAGAGATAGAATCAGCACCAAAATAGAAAAGCCCAAAACAGTAAGTGATCTCCCGACAGCAGTAAACTTCTTGTTATCTAGCCCCAGTGTCTTCTCCTTCCTCAACTATGCGCTACACTTGAGTGTGTATGTGATGTGTACTAAATAGAGAAGTCACCTCTCTATTTATACTTCTCCCCGGCATGACTAAAACCCTACTAGGGCCGACTTCACTAAGTGAGTCTAATAACCATAGTGCCCCAGAACTGCGGGGACTTTAACCCTTAGACAATAGGAGGGTTACCCACAATGACTTGACATGACTTGTTTATATTATAGATCCTCCCGATCGAAACATCAGGGCAAGACATCATGACTCAATTACATTATAGACACATCCCAAAATAAACATAGGTTTACAAGACATAAGATACATAGATGAATACATTCTGAAGTTACAAATACATCAACACTCTCTCTTAACTAGGAAGGTATTCTTTCGACACAATTTTCAGCACTGGTCTTCTTCTCTGTATCGACTGGATCATCTCGTCATCTTCATCTTCAAGTCTTCTTAGTCTTCAAGTCTTCTTTGTCTTCTTCGTCTTCGAGTCTTCTTCATCTTCAAGTCATCTTCTTCTTCAAGTCTTCTTAGTCTTCAAGTCTTATTCATCACAGGATCTACATCATCACGACTACTGGATCATCACTGCTGGATCATCATCCCATCTGGATCATCACTCGATCTGGATCGTCATCAATTCTGGATCATCATCACATCTAGATCATTACTTGATCTGGATCATCATCGAGTCTGGATCATCATCACAATCGGATCGTCACTTGATCTGGATCGTCATCAAGTCTGGATCATCATCACATCTGGATCATCACTTGATCTAGATCATCATCAATTCTGGATCATCATCACATGTTATCTCAGAATGGTGCTATCTCGATTCTTCTCGTCACAGGAATTTCTATAGAATCAATCCTGTAGGCCTACCCTTCATGTAGGTCTTCATCATCGCTTATATCTGACACTTAAGTCAGAATGGCCTGCCCAGCTCTTACATCTGACCTCATCTTGTCAGAAAGGTAGGCCCAGCACTCACATCTGACCTCATCTTGTCAGAAAGGCCCAACACTCACATCTGACCATGTGTAAACACATCACGCCAGAATGGCTCAGCACTTATATCTGATCATGTGCAAGCACATTGCATCGGAAAGGCTCTGCACTTACATCTGACATCATCCTATCATAAAGGCACAGCACTCACATCTGACCATGTGTAAACACACCGTGCCAGAATGGCTCAGCACTTATATCTGACCTCATCCTATCAAAAAGGCTATGCACTTACATTCGACCATGTGTAAACACATAGCATCGAAAGGGCGTGCACTCACATCTCATCATGAAGGAACTAATCCTATCATTGCATCAAAATGGCCCCCAGTCCTAGACTGAGCTACCTGGTAACTGACCAGGTGCCTCCATTCTCCCAAAGAATGGAAATTGCCCTTACATCTGACCTACTCGTCAAAATGGCCAACACTCACATCTGACATGGGAGGAACTTAATCCTTTAGCCATGACAGAATGGTTCAGCCCTTACATTTGATCAAGTGGGAACACGTCCCTCTCTCATATCAGAATGGCTTCTCAGTCCTAGACTTAGTTTTCCTGGTAACTGACCAGGCACCTTCATTCCCAGAATGGCAACAACACTTATATCTGATCACTTAGGAACCAATCCTATAGTCGCATCAAAATGGCTCAACACTCATATCTAACATGTAAGGAACCAAATCCTCTCACCATGACAGAATGGCTCAGCCCTTACATCTGACCATGGAAGGAACTTAATCCTCTCCCATGTCAGAATGGCTCACAGACTCATCACTTCCCTTTGGAGGGAACCTCGATCTGGAGAACACCAAGCTTCTCCCTGAAGTACTCAAACTTCACCCTAGCCAATGGCTTCGTCAACACATTAGCTATCTGATCATCCATCACAACATACTGGAGCTTCACTGCTCCCCTCTGCACCATATCCCTGATATAGTGATACTTGATCTCGATATGCTTTGACTTGTCATGAAACACTGGATTCTTTGACAACTTCACGCAACTCTGGTTGTCACAATGTATACAAGTAGCATCCAACTGGAGATCAAATCAATCAAACAGTAGCGTCCTCAGCCATACTGCCTCACAACTAGCTGAACAAGCTGCAACATACTATGCTTCAACTGTACTCAGTGCCACACAGGATTGCTTCCTACTAAACCAAGAGATCACACCTGATCCCACACTGAAGCAACACCTTGAAGTGCTCTTCTTATCGATGGCACTGCCTGCCCAATCTAAATCAACATAACCCTCCAGGTTAATCTTCTGATTTGCCTCGTACTTGAGCCCATAATCAACTGTACCCCTCAGGTACCTCAGAATATGCTTTGCAGCAATCAAGTGAACATTTCTCGGATTTGTCAGGAACTGGGTCAAGGTGTTCACAGCAAAGCAAATGTCTGGTCTCATGTTCGTCAGGTACATTAAGGACCCAATCATCTGATGATACATCATAGCATCAACCGACTTTGATGAAGCATCACTCAATAGTTTCAGGTTCGATGCCATAGGTGTGGCCATGGCTTTGCAGCCCATCATCCCAAACATCTTTAGGATCTCTACTACATACTTCCCTTGTCCAAGGGAGATTCCATCTGCACTCTGCCATACCTCCATGCCTAGGAAATAATGCATCATTCCCAAGTCCTTCATTTCGAACTCGACAGCAAGCTTTCTCTTCGTATCAGCAATCAACCCATCCATACCTGTCACAAACAGATAATCTACATATAGTAGGAGCATCACTGGGTTGCCATCTTCAACCTTGTAGTATAGGTTGGAATTTGCTTTACTCTTGGTAAAGCCTAAACTAGATAGAAAGTTGTCAATTCTACCATACCAAGTCCTGGGTGCCTGTTTCAAACCATACATGGATTTCTTCAATCTGTACACATGAGACTCTCTGTCATGTTTCTCAAAACCAAGAGGTTGTTCTACATACATTTCCTCTTCTACTACACCATTCAAGAAAGCAGTCTTGACATCCATCTGGTGTATCTTCCATTTCATCACTACAGCCAGAGCAAGTACTGATCTGATGGAAGTGTATCTGGCTACAGGTGCAAAGGTTTCTTCATAATCTATTCCTTCTTTTTGAGAGTGTTATAGCGGATTTGACCACTCTAGGTGAATCACACTTTGTATGGCCTTCCCCTATCCCGCTGCAGACTCTTTAGACCCCATGGACTATCTTTTATCCTTTGATGTTTCCTTGATCATCCCTAAAACTATATGAAAAATGATATACGCGGCTTTTTACCCGATACCCGCGTACATACGCGAGTTTGACCCCTATAACCGCGTACATCGGGATGTGTGCATAATCCAAATCCTTTTGGAGTTTTCCTTGACATGGATCCGACTCATTCGACTCCTGGCCTTCCATATGCCTTGAGATCGCTCGGATTCAACCCTTCATTATCTCTTGTGAAGCTATATAAGGAACCCCTTGGTACATTGAAGGCATATAGAGAAATTGAGAGCAATGAAACTATAGTCCATTGTTGCCGGAATTTGTACTTGAGTCTGCATCCCTTTGTCCCTTGGAGCACTTTTGTGTTCTTCCCAAGCTTGC
>LPNX011184397.1:240558-304949 GCA_001517045.1 Pseudotsuga menziesii
CCGTCCGGAATAAGGTACGAGGTCTAATCCTTTAGTGTTAGACATTTTATTTCTATTGCATATTGGGAAAGATTGATTTCTGGAGTCAAAGTTGTATGTTGTGGTACCCCAAGCCGTAGGAATTTCTCTCCATAACAGAGAGAAACCCCGAGCCACAAATCTTGCTTTATATTTTTCAATGCTACCGTCTGCAGCATACTTGATCTTGTAGATCCATTTGGAAGTTACAAGTGACTTCTCTTCTGGTCTTGGGACAACATCCCAAACATCATTTTTCATGATCGATTGATATTCTTCGATCATAGCATCCTTCCATTCTTTTCGTTTTGTCGCTTCTTCATAACTGGAAGGTTCTTTATCAATGAAATCACATAGTAAAGCTACATACCTGGAGCAAGATCTGGTCCTCTTTCTTTCTCTGTTATTTTCTTCTAGAGCCCCATATCTTTCTGCACCTTGGATAATTTCACGTACCCAAGCAGGTTTCCTCTTATGAGGATTCTTCTCCAGAGGTGGATCTATAGGTCTTTGTGGTTCTTCAAATTCTCAATCTTCTTCTTGAGTTTCTTTGTTCATGGTTGTATCATGAACTCTGGGTGCTTCTGCTTCTTCAGGTTCTTCAGCAGGTCTCTTTCTGGATTTGTTGTAAGCTGTGTCTTCATCAAATGTCACATCCCTACCGATGTCAATATTCTTGTATCCTGGGAAATTAATTCTGTAAGCCTTCGAGCTTTCAGAGTATCCCACAAATATACCCTTCTTTCCTGAAGGATCTAATTTTGTTCTCTTCTCGTTTGGAATGTGTATGTAAATAGGACAACCGAATATTTTGAGATGGTTGACTTCTGGTTTCTTGCCGGAGAAGACTTCTTCGAGATTCTTGTTCTTGAGTACTCTATGTGGAGTACGGTTCTGTACATACATCGCTATTCTTGCAGCTTCTGCCCAAAGATGCATAGGAAGATCTTGATCATGAAGCATAGCTCTTGTAGCTTCCATGATAGTTTTGTTCTTCAGTTCTGCAATCCCATTCTGTTGTGGATTATAAGTAGTGGACAACTCCCTCTTAATCCCTGATTCTTTACATAGCTCTTTGAATTCATTCGAAGTGAATTCTCCGCCATTATTTGATCGAAAGGTCTTGATCTTCTTTTCAGTGTGATTCTTGATCAAGGATTTGAATTCCTTGAACTTGTTGAATACTTCGTCTTTGTTCTTCATGAAGTAAACCCATGTCTTCCTAGAAAAGTCATCAATAAAAGAAACATAATATGCATACCCGCTTAGTGAGCTTGACGACATAGGACGGCATACATCGGAGTGGATGGTTTTCAAGATTCCTTTTGCTTTGCTTTCGCTACTTGGAAATGTCTTCTTTGTGTTCTTTCCTTTCACGCATCCTTTACAGACCCCATCATGTTTTGCTTGTATTTCTGGAAGACCTTCAATAGCTTTTCTTGCAAGAGGTAGTGCTCTATAATGCACATGTGCAAGCCTTATATGCCAAAGTCCATTTTGCTCTACTGTGTCATGGACCAAGGCTTGTTCTAGATGGCCCTTCAATTTGTACAAAACTCCTTCTTGTTCACCAATCACTACTGCATCATCAATAGTATTTCCTTTTGGCCACATGATGACTTGACCATCTATGAATGCAACCCTCATTCCTTTTGCATCTAATGCTGATATGGAGAGAAGGTTCCTCTTGAGTTCTGGCACAAACAATACCTCCCTCATTGTTATAGACTTTCCAGAGTATAGCTTATAGGAATATTCCCCACTACCTTTTATTGGATACTGGTAGTCATCTCCTAGCTTCACCTTGTGAGGTGATTCATGTTCTGAGAGTTTCACAAAGGATTCCTTAAATCCAGTCATATGTTTGGAAGCCCCACTATCTATAAGCCAATCATCACTACCATGAGTAATGTTTCCCGTGAGAGCGAAAATCAAAACATATTCATCCTCGCTTGAAGAATCTTCACTTTCATATCTAGTTCTCTTCGATGAAGGTTCATCATCCTCTACATCATGAGCATGATGTCTTCTCTTATTTCCCTTCTTCTTGTGAGAGCTAATTTTGTTCTTAGGGCAATCTCTAGCAAAGTGTCCTTTCTCATCATATGTATAACAAATGAACTTAGACTTATCTCTAGGCTTTCTAGAGTTATTCCTTTGATGAGAGCTCTTACTTCTGTGATGGCTGGATCTGGGTTTCTTGGATTGTATTGTGAGAGCTTGATCTTCACTTCCCATCTTCTCTTCTCAAGCTGCTATCTGAGCTTCTTCTTGAGAACATTCTTCCCACAGTCTGTTGAACTTGACTAACTTCTTTCTAGCATAGATCCCTTGAATGAAGGAGTCCCATGTCCTAGGGAGACCATTCAAGGTGGTCATCACAATTTTTGCATTCTCCACTTCTTCATCTACTGCTTCTAATTGTTCCTTGATCTGAGAAACCCCTGTGAAGTAAGACTGGATGGTCTCTACATTATGGATCTTCACATTCTTCAATTGATTCCTCAGAGTCATTTTCTGGTTTATGTTCTTACCTTCAAACAATTTGGTTAGGGCATCAAACATAGCTTTAGGTGTCTTGAGAGAGGACACCTGTGGGATAAGATGATCCTTGATAGAATCAGCAATGATCCTCTTTGCCATAACCAACTTCTTCTTATGTAAGGCCTTAGCCTCATCTCCCTCTAGAACTGGAACCTCCTTATTGATGTAGGAGTCCAACTCATTCTCTTCCAGGACCAGGGAGATCCTATACTTCCAAGCTCAGAAGTTATCATCTCCCTCAAGCTTTTCATCAAGCTTGGTATGATGAGACATCTTAACTGAGAACCTCAAATGGAAATACAAAAGATTTAGATCTTACCAGGTCAAGATGTCAGATCTATATTTGGAGCTGAAATCATGCAGTACTGGTTCAGGAGCAAATTAGGGTTTTTCTTTTTCGGAGTTCTATCCAACCAAATGCTTTGAAATTGATCTCTAACTTTGATTTTGGGGAGGAGATCAATCCATGCTTGGGCTCACTAAAAAATTCCTCTTCTGTGAAAAGCCCTAATTTTCGGCAGAAGTATCGGGTCCAAAACTGAAAAACCTCAGAATTAGATTCTGCTTCGACAGAAAGATGCGCCCTAAGGAGGAGAGTTATTCCACCTTACTTTTGCTGAAAATATGTGGAGGAAGGTCCACAAACTAGGAATCCCTAGTTCCCGCAACTGTACAGTGTCTTCTTGTCAGGTTAGCTCTGATACCATGTTAGTTTTTCAACATTAAGCTAGCATTATTAGGATCTTTAACTCAAACACAAGAGACAATGAACATAGTGTTTTTCCTCGCGGAAACCATAAATGGAGAAAACCCTGCAACTTCCTCAGAGATAGAATCATCACCAAAATAGAAAAGCCCAAAATAGTAAGTGATCTCCCGACAGTAGTAACATTCTTCTTATCTAGCCCTAGTGTCTTCTCCATCCTCAACTATGCGCTACACTTGAGTGTGCATGTGATGTGTACTAAATAGAGAAGTCACCTCTCTATTTATACTGCTTCCCGGCATGACTAAAACCCTACTAGGGCCGACTTCACTAAGTGATTCTAATAACCCTAGTGCCCCAGAACTGCAAGGACTTCAACCCTTAGACAATAGGAGGGTTACCCATAATGACTTGACATGACTTGTTTATATTATAGATCTTCCCGATCGGAACATCGGGGCATGACATCATGACTCAATTACATTATAGACAAATGCCAGAATAAACATCAGGTTACAGGACATAAGATACATAGATGAATACATTCTGAAGTTACAAATACATCAACAATATGCAGAAGTTGTATGTAGGTTTGATTGTCAGGCAAACAACCAGGCAAATTGTGTCACTCAATGACAGTCGTAAAAAATTGTAATTCATTGTCCAAATTTAAAAAAATTACCACCGTCGTTGAGTGAAACAATTTACATGATCACTTATGTCTCTGAATCCATCTATAATGTTACAATTTACTAAATTTTAACATTGTAGATGGATTCAGAGATCCCCAAATCTCCTAGAACGAGATCTCTGAATCCATCTGCAGCGTTAAAATTTAGTAAATTGTACAAATTCATTGTCAAAATTGTAATTTTCCATTGTTGGAGTGACACAACTAAAAATGACCAAATAAACAACCAATTCATATTCTTAATGTTATTGTTATGTGGTCATTTTTAGTTTAGTTACTTGTTATCTAATCATATATTTCATCACGTAACCAAATTGGTCATTTATCTTGGTCATTTCTAGTTGGCTCACTTAAAATTGCTCAAGTTAGGTCATTTACCCCTTGAAAAAACTATGGTGACCAAATTTTTTGGTCACCTGGTCCTTTATCTCTCATTTTGTACTTGTGATGGCACCATTTTCCAAATATTTACATGTCCAAATTTTATGGCTCTAATCCCTCAGGTTGGGTGACCCAAATGGAACATTATTAATTTTCTCTCCATTGCATTAAAGATTATATTTAGAAGTTGAAATTTGGGTTTTATATTTATATTTTGAAGGCTACAATTGTGGCAATGGTACTAGAAATCTCATTATTGTTATGACCCTTAGAGTTATTTTGTGAAGATCCTTCATCAGTACTTTGACCAAGACACTTACTACTTAGGTAGGTTGGCCAAATTGCGCCAAATTGGCACTATTTTAGAATATATTACAATATTTGAGTGATTGGAAATCTGCATAGAAGTTTGCTTTATTCTCCTTTTAGGAATGTTTCATCGGTGGCCCCAAAGAAGAAATTTGTTCACATATCCTTATGCAGTGGCCCTCCACTTCGTTGGAAGCTTGTGGTAGAGCTATAGACTCTAAACTAGTGATCAATTCCCAACCCAAATTCAATTCCTTTCCCACCTGCACTAGGTCTCCTTGTCTCCTACTTTAAGTAATTCCATCACATTGCCTTTATGAATCCACAAGTTGACCCCAAGTGCCATGGTTGAATGCCAATGCTTAGGAATCTGCTATAACTGTGATGAAAAATATTTTTGAGGGAATAAATGCAAAGAACATAAGTTATTCCAAATCGAGGAATGTTCTACTGTCACAGGATACTTCCAAAGATAAAACACCTTGAGTAGCTTCTCACACAAATAGATCATATATCGACACACCTATGCTTTCACGTGGTTGAAACCTTCAAGAGGGAAACACTCCATGGCCTCGGCCAAATAGCTACTTGAGGAAATTTATTCTGCAAAGAAAATAATATCACAAATGAGCTTCTCATAATCAATCAACTAGAAAATAACCCTGCATGATCTTAAAATGGAGGTCATGGATCAATCAGGTTCTAAGCCATGGATTAATGTTCACTAAGATCGAGGAGAAGTTGAAATGTCATATCACTCTATGTAAAGATCATATCATTACCATCGGATTTCATATATACAAATGCATACTAAATAAACACACTTTACCTATTGAATATATTAGAACAAGTTGATCTTAACTAACTCTTAAGTGTCTAAATACCCTAACATCTTCCTATAAGAACAACTCGGGATAGGATTTAAGGATTTACAAAAGTGATGTTATAAGAAAAGGAAGGAGGCATTAGATCCTATCCCCCCTTAACGACAAATTCCTGAACTCCTAACATAAAGCGAAGTTTAGAAAACTTCGCTTATGTGAGAGACTTTGTAAATATGTCTACAACTTGATCATATGTAGGGAAAAAGAGCACTTTGATATTGTGATCATGAAAAATCTTTCTGATGAAGAGAATATGTATTTCAATGTGTTTGTTGCACTGATGTTGAACTATAACTTTGGAAATCTTGATGGCACTTTGTTTGTCACACCAAATGGGAGTTATATGTTATTGCTCAAATCCAAACTATGAAAGGATATGTTGAATCCACAAAGCTTCTTGATTGGAATTAAGTGCAACTCAATACTCTACTTCTACTAAAGAAAGAGAAAGAGTGTGTTGTTTCTTACAATCCCAAGTGACAAGTATGGAACCAAGACTGAAAACATAACCTGCAATAGACTTTTGATCATCATGATTGCCAGCCCAATTTTAATAAATGAACTAACCAAAAAAGGAGTCCTCACTGAACTATATTGAATCCCAAACTGAATTGTACCTCAAATATATTGAAGTATCCTATTTGTTTCTTTCCAATGGATTTCATGGGGTGTTTGCATATAGCTGGAAACAAGACCAATGAAATAGGAAATATAGTACAATTATGAGTCAAGTATAAGATACTACCAACAAGTTGATGATACAAGGCGGCATTTTGTTCAGGTGAAGTGCAAGTGGCATAAAGTTTGACTCCAAGCTAGAAGGGAGAATGGTTTGGTTTACAATATTCCATGTGAAAGTAATGAATAAGGTCATAGGAATACTTAGACTGAGAAATAAATATGTCTTCTTTGGTTTGCACGACTTGGAGGCCAAGAAAAGTATGCAAATTTCTTAATTCAGTCATTTCAAATTTCTACCTAAGACTAGATTTCACATGGTTTAAAATTTTATGGTCACTACCAATAAGAATAATATCATCAATATAAAGAATAAGGATGATGATATGGTTTCCTAATTTCTTGGTATAGACATTAGGGTCAGAATGAAAAACTAGTGTCAAGGAGAAAGCTATCCATTTTGGAATACCAGGATTGACGAGCTTTCTTAAGGCCATATAAGGATTTATTAAGGAAACAAACAAGGATAGAGTCATTCTGAACATAACCATAAGGTTGTTTCATGTAAATTTATTCCTACAAATTCCCATGCAAAAAGGAATACTTGACATCCATTTGATGGGCCTCCCATTTATATAAGGCTGCAAAGGAAAGAATAAGGCAGATGGAGTTCATTTTGGCAACAGTGGCAAAGGTTTCATTGAGTCAATTCCTTAAACTTAGGAAAATCCTATGGAAACTAACCTTTCCTTCAATATTTCAACACTTCCATTTAATACATACTTAGTTCTATAGACCCATTTGCATCTAACAAGTTTTCTTTCTTTCGAAAGAGGTCCAAGATCCCAAGTATCAGTCACCATTAAAGAATGATATTCTTCATACATAGTTGCATCCCAATATGGATTCCCTGGAGCTTTTGCAAATTTCTATGGATCATGATTCTATGAAACTTGATCCAAAGAGAAGTGGCTCGGTGAAAATAAAAATGTGTTCAACATTGATCTCTAAGATCAGTGGCAAGATCACCAGTTGATTCACATGTTGAACAAGCCCATTAAGGAAGCATTTTTGTTGGTAAAAATAGAGGAAAATGAGAAGGACCTGGTGGGTGTTCATCCTCACTGTCATCATCAGACACCAGAGTAGGGATTTTGTCAAGTAATTTGGGAGTAGAAAATGGAACAACTGTTGAATTAGGCTCGCAAGCCACAGATGGCATAGACATCGAACTAGGATTGTAGGTTGAGATATTTTCATCAAATTTAACATCTATTCTAATAATTATATCATGAGAATGTGGATGAAGAAGTATATATCCTTTGACATCTTCATAATATCTAACAAATATGCAATTTTCACTTTTAGGTTGCAATGCTTTCCACTTTTCAATGGCAATGTGAGCCCATGCTTCATTGCCAAACATATTAAAGTGACTTACATATGGTTATTTTTAATCCATTCTTCTTCCGATGTGATACCTTATAAAGCTTTAGGACATGTGTGATTAACTCTCTAATTTGAAAATTTTACAGCTTTATCCCAATATTGAAGACTTAGTCCCTTATCTTGTAGCATACAATTAGCTATTTATTTTAAAGTGTAATTCTTCCACTTAGATACACCATTTTGTTGTGGTGTATATGGAGTAGTGTGTTGTTGTTGAATTCCTTGCTGAGTGTAGAAAGTAGTGAACTTGTTTTTAACATATTCTCCTCTATTACCATATCTTTACTTAATAATTTGATGACCATATTGTTTTTCAACAAGTGCCTTGTAGACCAAGAACAGGGAAAATACTTTTCTCTTAAGTTTTAGGAAATAAGCCCAAGTGCGTCTAGAGTAATCATCAATGAAAGTTAAGAAATATTTGAAACCAAAAAAAGAAGCATATGGAAGAGGACCACACAAGTCACTATGCATAAGCTCCAAGAGGGTTGATGCGTGCTAGGAGGCATGTTTGTCAAAATTGTCGCAATGATGTTTTCCAAGTACACAACCTAAATAAACACCATCCCTGCAAGATACCATCAAAATACCTATCTCCATATTTTCTTTACATAGTTGTTGCAATGAGCGATAATTTAAGTGACCAAATTGCTCATGCCAAAGATTGATTAAGTCATCACTAGAGCAAAAAAAGCCAAGGGAAAATGTGATGACCCAAATTTGTTAAACTTGTACAAAGTGGGAATATCGTCAACAATTCCAGTGACAAGGACATGCTCAGGATATTTAAAACCCTTGATTAAAACTTGGTGAGGTGTAAATGTTACAATCTTTCCTTCACTAGAATGATTCATTTAATAAACTAACAACAGCTTGCAAGAAAATCTTGGAACACATAGTACATCATTAAACCGGCCATTATCAATTTCAACTGTTCCAGATCCTACAATACTAAGATATCTATCATCACCAACAAATGTTTTTTTGTTGTTACATTCATTTATAGTAGAAAATATAGATTTAACCTTATCCATATGATAAGATGCTCCATAATCAATGAGCCACTCATTCAAATAAGAAGAAGAAGAAGAAGATGCATTAAAGAAAAAACCAAAAGCACAAAGTGCATGTCCATGAGATGTAGATTTTGAAGATGAATCAAGGATGATGTTGTGCTTCTTCATTGTTGCTTCCAAGGCTACCATCTTCTTGAAACATTCAGATTCATCATGATTATCTTTCCCACAATAGTTATGATATCACTCGGTCTTCTTACCTTTTGATTTGGTTCCTTTGTCATTCTTAGAAGGATGAGTTGGCTGAGAGGGTTTGGTTCCCTTGTTTTGCTTATTATTACGAGAATGTTGATTCTTAGGATGCTTGGACTTCTCTTTCTATTGTGCCATTAATGATTTTCTATATGTATCTTCATTGATAATAATTCCAAGATGTATGAGCTTATCTTTCTCTCTAATCAAGGAATCACAAATAGATTCAAAATTAGGATTTTTATAGTGAATCCCCAAATATTCTTTCATGGAGTAAAAAGTAGATACAAAAACAGAATAGGAAAGAACATGAAAACTGCATTACTTGTCTTTCCTTTTTATGTTGCATTCATTAAGTAAGAGTCTAAGGGTTTTGTACTTAGAAAAATAGTCATGTATGAAAGAGAAATCACTTGGATTTAAGGTAACCAACCCATTTTCAAGATGATGACCTTGAATTTCATTGTGTTTACCAAACACAATTTCCAACTTTTCCCATGTTGTTTCTAAATCATCAATTCCTTGAAGGTGGAATCGTAAGTAATTTTAAATGGACATTCCAATCAATCAATGAGTCTTGTCACATATATTATCCCATTTTATTTTCTTTCCATCATCATCAGGTTCAGTTTATTTCCCCGAGGCAATCCAATAAATTCCCCTTCTTCGTAGGACATCCTCCATACGGGATTTCCATGAGAGGTAGTTGGAACTAGTAAGAAAAATGTCACATGGGGAGGACATACTTAATACATACATGCTTCAAAAATAGAAACTAAAGGTATGTATGCAAAGAACTTGAAAAAATAGGCGGTGTCAAAAAAATGGCACTGAAAATGGACTCTGAATGAGGAAGTTATGCCCCTTTTTTTTAAAGGAATAAAAGGGAACCAAGTGGCCATGTGGGAGGAAAAGGTTGATCCATGTGGTAGAGAGAAAAAAAAGGTAGTAATAATCGCTCCCCCTTACTAACTTTGCTTATTAACTCTAAGTTCCTTGAAAAGAAGTAACCCACTTTTATAAAACAAGTGGGAAGCACTTTTACAAATTATTACTTTATAACTTAAATTTACATGAACTTTTACAAAAAGAAGAACTTGACCCAAGACTTCTTACTTTCTAAAGAAACTTTTAACCAAGTGAGCTAAGCAAAATAATTAGTAATATTATGGAGGATAATGTTGTTGTTGTTGTTGTTGTTGCTGCTATTATTGATGTTTGTGTTGTTGTTGTTGTTTTTGTTGCTACTAATGTTGTTGTTGTTGTTGGGAAAGCATTCCTACCCAAAAAAACGTGCATTTTTCCTACAAGACACTTTAAACAACCACCCAAAAACAAAAAAGCAAAGTTTTGGAACTAAAATGTTTAGATTTGGGGTTAGTCCTTCGATATCCTTCCCAAAAATATAAGTGTTCTCATTGTTTTTGATTTACCAAGTTTGTACAAAGTGCATGGAAAAGAGCATACGCAGTAAAGAAAAAACCTTTTCCACTCTATTTTTTATTTGTTGAGTTCGCACAGAGCGTGCAGAAAAGAGAATATGCATCTTGAAAAGTGGCCAATCGGAAATAAAATAAAATAAACAAGAAGAAATATGTAAGAATATAAGAAAAAATTTTAAAATGCATAGCTATAAACATTATACCTTTGGATCTAGTAAAATGGTTGTATCTTGGGAAAACAGAAACCTTTTTCACTACAAAAAGAGTTATTCCAACTGGAAACACTGCTCCAAACGCAATGGAACACCTCTCATAGACCAAAAATTCACAGAACTATCAGAACTAGAAAATAATACATGGCTTTTGCAACATTGGTTCAATATCTAAATCACCAATAGAAGTGGAACTTCATGAGTGCTCTGATACCATGTTCGACTATCATAGGGCACTTCTGAAAGATAAAAAAACCTTGAGCATCCACTCACAAAAATAGATTATAGATCAACACAACGATGGTTGCATGTGGTTTAAAACCCTCAAAGGGAAACATTCCATGATCCTAGCCAAATAACTACTTGAGGATATATATTGTGCAAATAAAATAATATTACAAATGAGTTTTTCATAACTGATCAACTAGAAAATGACCCTCCATGATATTTAAATAGAGGTCATGGACCAATCGGGTGCAAATCCATGGATCAATGGTCGAGATCAAGGAGAAGTTGAACCATCATATCACTCTATGTCAAGATCATATCATGATTGTCGGATTACATGTATACAAATTCATACTAAATAACACACTTTACCTAACGGATATATTAGAACAAGTTGATCTTAACTAACTCCTAAGTTTCTAAATATCCTAACAAGGAATCCACCCAAGATACCCCCAAGGAAAACACCAAGAAATATCCACCTAAACCAAAAGTGGATGATATTATGCCCCCTTGAATGTGCTCTTGATATGCCAGTTCCTATGGATAAACCCCAAATTTCACTACATGCTCTATCGGGATTTTCCATATGTCATATATTGAAACTGATTGGCTACATCAAGCACAAAAAATTCATCATGTTTATTGAGAGTGGAAGAATACATAATTTCATCCATTGATAAGTGGATAAAGAAACCCGTTGTTTTATATGCCCCATCTCCAAGCTACAAAATCTAATTGCCAATGGGGGTAAGATGAAATGTGGTGGTCATTTCGAGAATGTAAATCTCCAAATGGGTGACTACCATCTCAAAACAAATATGTTTTCCATTAAAATCAGTGGTTGCAATATAGTTTTTGGGGTCGAAGGTTCTGTACATTAGGGCCTATCATTATGGGTTTAAGGTGCTATCTCTTATCTTTCACCAGGTCAAGCACACACATTACCTCCAAGGAATTATATATGATTCTCCTAATATTATCTCATCCCATTGTATGGAGAATTTTTTGAAGAAAGGCCACTCATGTTTCATTGCTCAGTTCCATGCAATCCAAGTCATGGAAACACCCACATCATGTTGGATATCAAATCTTATAGGATTGTTATCCTTTGTAAATATTGTAAATATCTATAGTTTTGAATATGAAGAGTCACAAAGAGGCACATACCTTGGGAATATGAATCCCAAAGGTTTCCTCCTTTGGATCTATAAATAAACTTTTATTGTTTAACAAAACCATCTAACCTTGGAGTTACTAAGGCTTGATAGTGGTATCATATCCCGCCTTTTTTTATCTCAATGTCATTTTTACATTTGCATCTAGCCTATACTAATCATAGACATGGTTTTATACCTTTTCCTTAGTCTAGCCTATGTCTTTCCTCAGTTTGACCTGCAAGCCTATATTCCTCTCAATGTCGCCTAGGAACCCTCCTTCTCTCTCTCTATGGGATCAACATCTGAGTATGTTACTTGACAATCTGGCATGGGTGTATTCTAGTAGAAACCCTAGGTTGAGCATGAGATCCTCATGATGTGTATAATACATCTCCTTGGGAATATTCACCATGTTATTGGTTCTTTACCTATGCCTGCAATTCTATGTATGTTTCCTGTCATTTTTGCATGCATACCAATGCATTCTCGAACCCTAAGTCTTGACCTCCATTCATGCATGCGACCTTAAGATACTTATTTGTGTGGAAATTGGAAGGAATGAAATCCATTAGAAGTGAATTTGCATGGATATTGGGGTTTGTGTGTCGATTCTCATAGCATTTATCAAATCTCAACCATGGAGTCTTTAAATATCCTTCCTTCTGAAGGTTTCAAAAACTATCAATAAACAACTGAATACAATGAAGATTTGATGAAGTTTTCTCCTCTATAACATCGAAGCATGGGCTCCCAAATCAATTTTATATTTTCAAGGAGTCCTTGATTGTTTCCCTGATAGAATATTGATTATTATTGTGTTATTTATCTTCAGATTTGAACCCATGATCTCAAGGTACTTAGTTGCATTGTATTGTTTCACCTCTTGCATATTTGTGTTGTTGTCAACATTGACATCGATGCAACCAGTGTGACACATGAAACTCTCTCTCTGCGTGAGGTGTGAGACTCCACTAAAAACCCTAACTCTGAAACCATTGGGTTGTCTCATACTCATTTCAAAGACACCCCCAAATTTATGCATAGTTTTCATTTTTCAAGAAATACTACAAAATAATAAGTCTACTTTTGGGGAGTGTCTTATAATAATATTGATAAGTGCATAGATAGTTATTTCTATCTACATAATTGTTCATGAGACTATATAACATTATTTGGGAGGCCAAAATATATCCAATATAACTAATTCATGTGACAAATGTGGCTGGAAGAAGGCTAGATATAACAAATATATTCTTGTTGAAAGAAATGAATCCCATCAAATCCATTGGATTGCGGCAAGTCAACTCTCACGAAATATAAGCAATTTTGATGCAGTACTTTCTAATTGTTAGCGTCACTGCCCATAACACTATCATCCTTTGGTGTTCAAGTTTTGGTACAATTTTTAATGTGCAACTTTGTTTCCTTGTCTATATGGATCTATTTGATACAATGTGCAACAAGTCTATTTAGGTTCATATAAGAGATCATTTATTAATTTGTTGCAAATATTATTTAGAGCCAAGATCAACTTTTGGGAGGTTTGTTATTGTGGAATAACATTGGCAACTTTTTAAATCAATTATGTGAGGTAATTTTATTTCAGAATATAAGGACTTTTCACTGTGTTCAATGTGGAAATATTGGATCCCATGAAGCAAAGACATGTCGAATCCCATGGGAGAAAGTCGAAGAGAATAAAAAATAAAACAAATGCTAAGCTCTTGAATCCACTTACTTTTTTGTATCACACTACAATATTTGCATAAATGGATTTTCGTTCAATACTTCATTTTCCTCTTGGAGAGATCCTGGCTACTTGACACAGGTGCTACCTGCCACATGACATTCAAAAAATATTTTTTCAAATATATAAATTGAAAATGTAGATGGTATAATCTATTTTATAAATAATTCCATCATCAAACCCAAGGGAATTGGCACAATCTGTTGTTCAGGAAAACACACCCTTATAACCTAAGGCCTCTGGGGTTACTAACTTACTAGACTAAACTTGCAGACAATGAGCCATGTCGAAATTGAAAAAGGAACAGGAAGAAAACTGAACAAACCTGCTTTATGATGGTTGATCCTCGCTTTTCTTCTCCTCTTCCAGGTTCTTCCACAGCTTCCAGGGTATCTCCAATCACCTGCAAAGAACAAGTTCTTCATGCAAATATATATATATATATATCAATGGTTAATGAAATAACATGTTCATAATGAAACTATAAGATAATTCAGAAATCAACATATATAAGAATGCACAATATTGGAAGAAGAACTTTCTTTATTAATAAACAAGGATGGTGAGATTGAAACCCAACGTCTGAAACAAGTGCTCCTCTGCAAACCAAGGACACTGAGTTTTGCTACTCCAAGATGTCTAAAGGCATACCACCAGCATAACTTTGCTCTTCTAATAATGATTGATTAGCCTCAACTCCTACCCTCTATTTATACATGAGGAAAGAGAGAGGTTTCACAGGTTGAGATGGTTGAGGAAGTTGAGATAGTTATGACTAAGGGCTCAACTATCCTCAACTAATCATGTTTTTTATTTTTAATTTCAAATTAAGGTACACACAACTATTGATATGGGCAAGTCAAATTTCGGTAGAGCAAATGGTCGAGAGGGGTTTCATTTGCTTGGCGGCTCAGGATCAAAACCTGCTGCTCCTGGAAGGAGAAATTCAAATCCAACCATGCTAAGGATTGGTGCGGCCAAGCCGGGTGCGATCCCCGGGTAATTTTGATGGCTTAGATGCCCCTGGATCGTGGTTTCTCAGACCAAAGGTTCACCCAACAAGTCACAAGGCAGTTAACCAACAACAAAAAAACTTTTGACATAGGAAATTCGTGTACGATACACACCTTACTTTAAGGAAACCCACATGTGCAATGCATACACGAGCTGCAATGCACATTCTCGCGTGTGACGCGTTGGTTGTTGTGCAAATAGTCACATGTGTAACCCTAATGTATAAAAAAGAATATACTCAGTTGGCCAGGTGATGATGTCTCAATAGTCATGCCCATCTATAGTGTTTTGGCTACTTCAATCCAGTTTTTCATTTTTGTGTTCCGACATATTGGATGCCAGTACTCAGATAGAGAAGTGCCATTTTATATGATAACACCATCATACTCAAACTTCCTTGATTCATTGAATTTCTATTTCATAATGTTCTTTATCTTCTAAAGTTGCAAAGAAACTTGTTGTCCCTTGTGCACATGCAACAATAAGTTCATTCCATCCACATGTTAAAAGAGATAGTTGAAATAAGGAGACCATTTGCACCAAGTCATCATGATCGGGTATGAAGATGAGAAATTGTTGAAGTTGAAAGAAACATATGCAAGAGCTCATATTTTTACTTGCCTCTCGTAGAATGAATAAGGTACATTTCCATTGAGTCTCTGTAGCATGCTAGATATTGACATGTTAATTATAACAGTCTCATAATGTTGAAAAATAATGATGTTTCGAGTTTTCCCACCATTCCAAAGAAGCTAAAACAATGTGATGCAAGACAAGCACAGTAAGAATCCTTTTCAAGATTCAGAGCATGTAGAAAACTAGATTTGGTACTCTGAATTGTGTGGCCCCATGCCTGTTGTTTCTACAAATCATAAGAAATATATCGTGATTTTTATTGATGATTACATTAGGTTTTGTTGGTGTATTTGTTGAAAGATAAATCTTGATATTTTGAAACATTTAAAAACTTTCATGTATGGATTAGAAATTATGCACAATTGTAGATTGGTTCCCTTCATACTAATAATGGAGGATAATACACATTAAATGAATTTGAATCCTATCTTAGAAAAAACACTTAAGCATCAACCTATTGGTCCATACAATCCTCAATGGAATGGTGTGGAAAAAAGAATGAACATGACAATCTTGAATATGGTATGTTCCATGTTATTTTTCAAGAATGTAAAGTTGATGCTTTGGGATAATGTAGTTATATGTGCACTTTATTTGTGAAATGGAAGTCTAACTCATTCTCTTGGAAATAAGACTCCATACAAAAGGTGGTATGGCCACATTCCTTCTGTGACAACTCTCAAGGTATTTGGTTCCACATGTTATGCCCTAACTCCAAAGGAACAAAGGAACAAGCTTGGTGCAAGGAGTCAAAAGAGCATCTTCTCAGGGAACTCAAACACCACCAAGGTATATAGTATTTATAACAATGAGGTAAGCACAAAGTTTATACTTTCTAGATATGCCATTTTTCTTGAAATGGATAAAAATGGAAAGACTATTGAGAGGCAACTTAATCATCTAGATAAATTTACCCATGTAAATACGTTTCATGATTTTTACAATGATATTCCACATCTTGAAGGGGGCATCCATATCTTGGATCAACATTATATCCCCCTCTTGAAAAAATTTCTTCCACTTCGCTATAATAGGAGTTCAATTGGATGATGTGATTGAGAGGATTGGAAGACGAAATCTTGAAGAGAATGAAGCACCACCAGCTAAGCAAATTGGACCTTTACATAAGTTCCAAAGTGGGTAACAAAGACACTTGAAAGTGTCCATCAATAATGAAGTTGGAAATATAGGAACCATAACTTTTATGAGGAAAGAAGATGGAGGAGATGTAGATAATTAAAGTTCAGCAAATGTAGCAGATATGGATGTTTCATATTATGTGAGTTGAATTTATCTTCTAACCTTGAACCAAATTACATTGAATAAACCACTGCTCATGATGAGTGGAATGAATATGATGATCTCATCAAGAATGGGATGTGGAAGTTAGTGGAGCCTCCATTTCGAACCAAACAAATTGGTTGCAAGTGGATCTACAAGAACAAGTACAAATTAGATGGATAACTTGAAAAACATAATGTGAGGCTTGCAAAAAATGATTTCGCACAAATAGAAGCATTGATGACAAGGAGACTTTCTCCACCACAACAAAATGGGATACCATCCACACTCTATTATATTTGACTACACAAAATGGGTGGAAAGTTCATCAAATGGATGTAAATATTGCTTTCTTTAATGGAGATTTCAAAGAAAATGTGTTCATGTCTGATCCAGACGGGACAAGAATAGAAGGTATGCAAACTCATCAAGTCATTGTATAGTCTAAAACAATCACCTCACACATGATATGAAAATTTAATTGGGCATCTTCTGAAATTAAATTTCAAACACTTTAATCTTGATGATGCAACACTATTTGTAAAGAAAATTGGAATATCTATCATATATCTTGTAGCGTATGTTGATGATTTATTGATGATAGCGAACAATGGAAGCTACATTGCATCCATAAAGAAAGGGTTGAAGAAAGGATTTGAGATCATAGATTTGGGACATCTTCACTACTAATTGGGAATTGAAGTAACCA
The DNA here is from genome assembly GCA_001517045.1 of Pseudotsuga menziesii. Taxonomy (NCBI): domain Eukaryota; kingdom Viridiplantae; phylum Streptophyta; class Pinopsida; order Pinales; family Pinaceae; genus Pseudotsuga; species Pseudotsuga menziesii. The sequence goes on from LPNX011184397.1 coordinate 257,916, forward strand.
AGAATCCAAATTACATATTCATCTCCCAGAAGAAGCACATTGGAGAATTGTTGAACAAGTTTGGCATGGAAGAGTGCAACCATCTCTCTACTCGAATGGAACAAAACCTAAATCTCACATCAAAAGAAGGGAATGAATTTGAGGATGCAGCAAATTACAAACAACTTGAGGGGAGTATTATCTAACTTACCACCACCAGACTAGATATTTCATTTGTTGTTGGGGTCATTTCTAGGTTCATGCAAAAACCTTGTGAAGGACATTGGTCTACTACAAAAAGAGTTCTAAATATTTGAAGGGGCTCAATATTTTGGACTCAAATTTTCTAAGGTGGATGACTTCAAAGTAATTGGCTATTCTAATTCAGAATTTGATGGTGACAAAGAGAATATAGTGCCTACTTTATGCTACCTCATAAGTCTTGGATTAGTAGTTGACCCCTAGAGACCATGCAAACAATCTATTCTAGCAGATTCCACAACATAGGCATGATATGTGGTTGCAACATAAGCAACAAAGGAGATTGTGTGGCTCGGGAAATTACATGAACATTTACAAGAGAAACAAATGAATTATAATTCTGCATAGATTGGAAAACTTTTGAAATCAATTTGGCCAAGAATCCCATATTTGATGATCAAACTACCAACATTAACAAAAAATAACATTTTATTCAGTGTCATGTAGAATCCAAGACAATACATTTGATACATTGTTCCACAAATGATAAAATTGTACACATATTCACCAAAGCACTTGGAATAGAGACCTTGAAAAGTTCAAAAATATGCTTGGACTCACGAACACCCCTTTGGATTAAGGTGGGGGATGTTGGATATCTAATCCTATGGGATTATTATCCTTTATAAATATTGTAAATATCTATAATTATAAATATAAAGAGTCACAAAGAAGAACGTACCTTGGGAATATGAATCCCAAAGTTTTCCCACTTTAGTTGTATAAATAAACTTTTCATGTTTAATAAAATCATTCAGCCTTGAGTTTTTTTTGTTAGTAAACATTGGAAGAACCTTCTATTACCAAAAGAAAAACATAATGTACAAAGACAATCCCCACACATTTCCAAAGGCAAGCATACCATGACATGGGAGAACAAACTCAACCTACCAAGAAACGGGGATAGGAACCAGCCTGAAGAAAGCCACAAACTTCAAATACATGACTGAAGAAATCCTAGGTTTCACCATTAAGAGAAATATAATAGATCATTTTTCCCTTTTTTTCCCTTATTTTTTCGAATATCAATCCAACCTGAAGAGCTGTCGGTAACTGAGTTATACGAAACAACAACTACATTATCAGAAGAACGATAAGAATATGGAAAGCAAGGAGGCACAGTCAGATCTTGATCATTATCTGGGTGATTGAATTCATGGGGGCGTTTCTGACCACCGATAACAGAAACTGGGAACATAGTTGTATCTTGAATTACGGTAGTAGAGGAGGGTTGCATTGTCGTGGAAGGAGATGTTTGTTCCAAGGATGCACCTTGAGAGAAGGCGACCCATTTGTTGACAAGCGCTACACCAGAAATCAGTATTTCATAGTCTATCATCTACATGAAAGGATATTCTTCCCATTTTAGGAGAATCCGGCCTGGCAATCCTTTACTCATATCCAACTCAACACAGATGTAAAGAAAGGTGTAAATGCCCTTGTCAATTCGATCTGAATCAATATTAATAAATATCCCTAGTGTGTTTTCCATAGAGACCAGAACATCCGAAATCCAAAAATGATCTAGAAAATTTAGGAAATGCACCCAAACTAGGGAATTCATCGATGTTATCGTTGTAGGATCGAATCTTGGAAGCCATGGCTGGAAGGAAAGACCTGTACTGCCCCAGAACCATGGCCCATCATCCATAATTTTTTGGTGATTTTATGCCTTTTAAAAGAAAACAATGAAGAAACCCTTAAAGCATAGGAGTAGTTCATAGTTGGGGGTCCAAGATTTATTCATCCAATCGTTCAATGCAATCGCAGAAGGCCATATCCCATTGAAACGAAATATCAGAGAATGTGTTTTAAAAATAGATTCTGAAGCATAAACCAGAGGATCCAACACCTCTACCTCCGAAACGTTTTCAAATTTCTCAACTATGAAAGAAGGACCGAAATCTATAGAGGATCCTCTCCCCTCTACACGCTTAGATTTTACTACATCAGAGAAGAAATGTGGATGGGAAGAAGAGGGAACCCTGGAAACCCTAGCTCCACCAAGAAAACCTGAAACTAAGACATTCGTGGAGTCTTTCCCTGTTCTGCAATCAAGGAAAGAGAGATCAACTAGAAGAGTCCTTGTCCTGAAGACCAACTTTTGAAAACAAAAAGGTATGCCTTAAATCTTGTGGATCTTAGATTTAATGGAGGAAATTGTATCAGAAGCATGTACCTTAAAACAAAGCGAAGACCCAGATAGAGTTCTCACAAATATGGAGAAATATTGAGTGTGTTTCAGACCACAATGGTTTTCAGAAGAGAAGCCCTCTCCGCAATGAGAGCAAGAGGTTGGGGAAGAAACAAAAAACCCTGGTGGTGGTTTCTCCAGGAGAGACTCCACCAACGACGCGTAAGTGGAGAAAACATGGCTCCCAAGTGGTTGGATACTGGGAAAGATAGAAGAGGTGAGATCGGCCACAACGTTGGGAGAGAGAAGAGTGACATTGTTCCTCCAGGGGTTGAAAAAAGTGAGAAAACCCACAAGAAGAAACAGGTCGGTAGAGAGTTGCGTAGGAAGGGATTGCGAGATCCATCTCTAGGCTCAATTTAATCCCCAAAACCCACAGTTAAAAGTGTTAAAATTTTGCATCCAACCTTGGAGTTATCAAAGCTCTAACACATCAAATATTCACCCTAAGTTGCAACGTGTTATATATTAGTATCAACAGGATTTTAGGTTCCCAAGGGTTTACCTCCATCTCATGGCAAACATGACCATGGTATTCCTTTAACCTTGGGTAACCAACCCCCAATATTCGCCCTTATCACCACCCTTTTGCACAAAAGAATTAAATTGAGAAAATCATTCAAGAATGATTCGTGACAGGTGTCATTTATCCTATCACAAAACCTTATTATTTCCTAGTGGTTGTGGTCCTAAAAAAGGAAGGTGATTGGTGCATGTGTCGTGATTTTTGGACACTTAATAAATTAACCATCAAAGATAAATTTCACATTCTTGTTAGTGATGGTCTCTTTGATGAATCACATGGTGCCAAATTATTCACCAAACTCAACCTTCACTCAAGCTAGCATAGAATACAAATGAAAGAGGTGAATATTTCAAAAACAACCTTCCACACTTATGAGAGAGTCATAACAAGTTTTTAGTCACACCCTTCATCCTATGCAATTTCCCCTCCAGTTTTCATATCCTCATGAATAACATATTTGACCAATTCCTCCACCATTTTTTCATGGTTTTCCTTAATGATATCTCGGTATACAACCCCACTTAGGAAATCCATCTCCAACATGTTTCCCATACATTGCAAGTATTATAGGATCACAAGTTATTTGTGAAATGCTCCAAGTGCACTTTTGGGGTGATAGAGGTTGAATACTTGGGACATATTGTAAGACTTAGTGTTTGGGAAGATCCCAAGAAAGTGGAAGCTATGCAGCACTGGACTTGTCCCAAAACTCTCAAGAGCTTGAGAGGTTTCCTCGAACTTACTGGGAATTACTATTTAAATTTGTGCTAAACTATGGAAATATTATAGATATGTTTACAACATTGCTAAAAAAGAGTGTTTTCTCTATAAGTTTTAAACTTGTGTAGAGAATCAAAGAATACAGATTCTTTAAAGAAAAAGAGAAATTGCACCACATCATTCACACATAAACATAGAGACTTATCCTGGAAACCCTTAACCAGGAAAACCAGCAAACCTTGGAGCCACACCTCCTAGTTTCTCATTAGCATTATGAATAACTCACAAAATGATATAGGTATTATGTAGCCTCCAATACCCTAATCCATTAATCTAGATCAGAAAATAGACCTCGATCCCTTAACTGGGATTAAATTACATATTGTTTAGAAAATTCCATAAAAATAGACAAAAATGGCCAAAAACATTTGGCTCGCTTCATGCACTCGCGTCAGAAATGGCTTAACAGTTATTTTCGACATCGAAAATGACCTAACGTACATTTTCATGAAGGTTTCGACAAGGATCCTCAGACGAAGCGCTAACAAACGAACCTCCCCTTCATACGCACATGCAAAGAATATAACATATACCCAACATTCGGCTGGACTAAGGTAGTGGAGTAGGCCTTCTTGGCCATAAAGGAAGCTATGTGCACTACACCTATGTTAGTCATGGTGAATTTCATTAAAAAAATCATCTTAGAGTGTGATTCCTCTAGCCATGTCTCGGGAGAACTCTTACTACAATATGGATTCCCACTTTCCTTCACTAGTAAGAATCTCTTTTATTGGAACTTTGGAAAATACACCTATGAGAAATAAATGATGCTTATCCTCCATGTAGTTGAGACATGGTTACCATATTTAATCGAGCAACATTTCAAATCAAGACCAACCATCACAGCTTCAAGTATTTCCTAGAACAATGGTTTTCCTCCTGAAAACAACATAAAGGGGTCACTAAGATGTTGGGTTGTGACTATGAGATCATGTATAAGAAGGGTTGTGATGATGTGATGGAATATGCTTAATCTAGACAATTTGAAGAGGGGGGTTCCCTCTTCACCTTATCCTTATCAATTATAGGAAGGCTTGATGAAGCACAACACAAATGGTTATACCATGACATAGTTCGACACCTTATCAAATAGCGACAAGAAGAATTGAACTCTCCACCTAGGTATACATGAAAACAAAACATCTTGTGGTATAAGGAGTGCATATTTATCACCTCGGATTTGGTCTTGAAACCAAAAATCTTAGAGGAATTGCATTCATCACCCAAACCAGGATACCTTAGATTTCATAAAACCTAGGAAAGAATCAAGTGTTCCCTCTCCTAGGAAGGCATGAAAAAATATATCCATATATTTGTTGCAACTTGTGACACTTTCCAATGAAATAAGGGAGAAACAGTGAATTCCCTAGGTGCTTGGAAGCCACTTCCCATTCCCAACAAGATATGGATAGACATCTGATGGATTCCATTATGGGATTCCTAAGCCATGCAATTAAACAGTCATTATGGTGGTAGTAGATCGTCTAACCAAATACACCCACTTGAGTGCCTTACCGCAATCATTTACTCCCTCTTGGTGGCACAAGTATTTATAGGTCATATTTTTAAACTCCGTGGCATGTCGAACTCTATTGTATATGATCACCCTACCTTTAACAACAATTTTGGCAAGATCACTTTAAATTTCAGGTCACCTAGTTCAATCTCAGCATAGTTTATCACCCCCAAATGGATGGCCAAACAGAATCTATCAATAAATGCTTGGAAACCTACTTGCAATGCTTTGCATCATACATGCCATGTCATTGGTCCCAATGGATTCCTCTAGCCAAGCGGTGGTATAATACTACTTATCATGGTTCCACCAAAATGACATCATATGAGGTTGTGTATAGAAAAAAATCTCTTATCCCTTATTTCTTATCTTCCATGTAGCTCCAAATTTCAGGTAGTGGACAACACACTTCACAGTAGATAAAATATTATATGCACCCTTAAAGACCACCAAAAAGAATGAAACAACAAGCATATCAACATCATTACAAACGTTCCTTTGATGTAGGGGATCAGGTTTTTCTTTGACTCTAACCTTACAAGAAAACATCCCTCAAGCCCCATCTCCTCCAAAAGCTCACTCCAAAGTTCTATGGACCTTATAAAATCCTCTAGCACATTAGACAAGTGAACTACAAGATAGCTATGCCATATCACTCTAATATTTACCTAGTATTTCATGTCTCTTGTCCAAAAAAGTGGTGGGGTCTAATTGCAAAATGTAGACCAACTTACCAGAATAGGATGAGGAAGGCTCCATTTAATTCTAGCTGGAAACAGTCATGTTTTCCAGGGAATGACAATTACACAAGCACACCATCAAAGAAGTTTTGATTCAATGGAAATATATTATGTGAAAAGATGCTACTAGGAAACCAACCAAAACTTTATAGCAGTTTACTCACTTTCAGTGTTGAGGACAATGCTTCTTTTGAAGGGGGGGGCATGTTAGGGTCCTACCCTAACCCTCCTTACTTTAGTATCTAGTGATGCATTGTATATGACCATCTCTTGGGGGGAAGTTCGAGTAGCTAGTAGTCAAGAATCAATGTAAAAAGGGTATATCTATTAATTAAGAACCGCTAGGAAGTTGGTACTTATTAATTATTTGACCATGTTAAGTAGTTAGTGTTTTGGATCTAGGAAGTCTATTTAAAGAGCTACAAGGCTATGTATGTTTTTGTCGAGAATTATTGAAACAAATCTCTAGTCAAGTTTTCCCTACCTCAACAAGCCTGTAAACATTTCTTCCCAAAGTTATTCCCATAATACAAATTTGATTTCCTGACATATTTATCTTTCCATTGTCTAATGTTTCATACTTATGCTCTATAAATTATGGTTTATTGCATATTAACCTATGTATATCCTATGTTGTTTTAAGTTTCAGGGATAAAGAACAGCCACATATTTTTCAAGCAAGGTTTTGCTACAACCTAGGTGTTAGAAAAAATATAAAAATAGAAGAAAACAGCAATAATAGTAGAACGTGATATTAACATGGAAGCCCTATTATTCCTACGTAAAACCACATGGTAATGAAAACTTAAAACTTTTATTATTACTCACTAAAAAATTTACAAAGTTTTCTTCTCTTTTTATATTACAATGGCTAGGAGTCACTTCCCTTTTATACAATATATATGAGGGTTCTAGAAGGAACCGAAATATACTAGAAGGTTCTAGAAATTTTCACCTCAGGGACTCCACTCCTAAACCCCTAGAGGGGGGAATGGCATAGCAATCCCCCCATTTAACCCCCCTACATGCTCGATGCATATGAATCATGTGTTTGTAGTCAAGAACTCTACAAGAAAAATCTAGGAGATACGGATGTTGACTTCATCTTTGAATACTAGGATACCTTTGATCATTGAAGACATGGGTGGAAGCCTTGGCCAAATCTAAAGGAAATTTTTTGAATGATGGTAATATATAAGTTATTCTTGGAGTGGGTTAAAAAAGTGTTCATAGATGACCTATTCCTTGAGTTGGTGTGCCTACACATCTAAATAGTCACAATACTAGAGGTGGGACTATTCAAAAGGGTTTAAGAAATACAAACCCGCTAATGGGTATCCTTTGTTCATCTTTAGGATAATGCTCAATGTGAAGTGAACTTGATTATTTCAGCTTCAAGTAGTGCGACAAACATATACCGAGGCAAATAAAACCATACTTTCTTAGTCCATGATTTTGAGTGACCTTACTCTTGGCCAATCCTTAAAGTATCTTGGAATTACCCAACCTAAATTCGCTTTTTGTCATAAGGAATAAATTGGAAACCCCATGTTTTGGTTATGCCATTTTTCATGGGCCTCGAACCTATGTTGAGACCTCCTTCCCACATCCATAACTTAAAACCTTGTGCTTCTTGGTAACAAGCTCCCTTGGGTCATTGAATTTTAGGCAACATGGTAACTCATTAAAATAGATATTTTATTTCATATATAGGAAATGCTAAGTTAATGTAATTTTAAAAATACTCATATATCTATGTTTCCATATTATGATGGGTTTCAATTTGTTCCAATTTTCATTTACAAGTTTAGGAGTAAGCTAAAAATGTGGAATTTAAACTGGGGCATCTTCAAATGATTCTATCAAATATTTGGGGCATTGCATCCTAATTAGAGTACCCTTAGAGGTTCATTCCCTACATAGTTTAGCACATTCTATTAGGCCCTGTGGAGAGGGAATGCAATGAATGTTGAAGTTGAGAGCACCAGAATTGGATCCCCTTCCCTGACCAAAGAATATCAAGTTCCCATGCCTCATTCTAGGACCCCTCTGCACTGATTGATGCACCACTAGTTAATAGGTGGGGCTCAAAAATGGATATCCAAGACCCTTCGCTAGACATGGAATGGCATTCATTGTTTCTTAATATTTATGACTATGTTTATTGTGGATAACTGACCTTTGATATCTTCTTTTTGGTTTATAGACCTAGGCTACATTATTGTTTTCTATTTGGACTTGAGAATGCTTCAAACAAACTTTATTTTTTTGTTTATGTATCCCTTCAAGTTAGTAGTTACGTTTTGCTCAAGGAGACATTTTTATGCATCATAAAACACATAAGAGTTTAATATATTTTGATTTTTGGAGGCACATAAATCTAGGAAAACCCATGCAAGAACTATGGGTGAGAATAAATGTCATTACCATATAGGAGACACTACTCTAAGAAGGTTATCATGTGGTCATATGTGAAATCATATATTGTATATTGTGTATGTAGTGTTATCGTATATTTTGTGTACTGTCACTTCAACTATATTTATGTCGATAGGTGTTTTCTTCTTTGAAGTCGGCTTTGTGAACACTGTTCACTTCGTCGTTCCTTTGCCCAACCAACGTTCTCCAAGTGTCTAGTGTGTTGTTCCAACCAACGTTCGCCATGTTTCTAGTGCGTTGTTGAAGAAGTTGTGTGTTGAAGAAGTTTATGCTTTCCGCGGTTACTTATTTAGTAAGTTTGTTGCGTCTCCGTCGGTTCATGCCTTCAACCCACCACCACATAAACATGGTAAACATTGCTTGAGATTGCATAACATAAAGACATTGGGAACATGAGATTACACTCAGATTCAAGTAATGGACGCTAATGTTAGTATGAATGCAGGTTCTCACAAGAGAAACGAGCTGGTATTGATTCGCCATGACGTGCAAGTTGGTGTAAGTTTATTGTATTGCATTTACTTCATTTCCTAGAATTTCTCCTTTTGCTCTATTGTATACGACATTTGGGCTTGTTCGCACTTGAATTTGCACAAAGAATGAGGCTTATATTGCTAATAGACTACTGTATTGCTGGTATTCCTTTCACTTGTTAAGATCTGAGTAATAAGAAGCTTAGCATTAAAGTATTGAGCCCTCTGTTGTTTTTGTAGAGTTTGAGATTGTTCTTCTACAGTTTGGAAACATAGCCAGTATGTTTTTCCTTTTGTTGGGTATTGACTAGTGGTAAAGCTGGATAACAAGTTTGGGAACTGGATCTGTAAAGATATGAATTTGGGGTTTTTCATTTTAGTTTGATCAAATTACCCACTGCGGATTTTTGCTGGAAAACAGTCCCATATTATAACTTGTTCTATAGAACCCTTCACAGTGATTGGGCTTGGGAATGAATATGAGAAATGAAATTGCATTCATTTTTTGTCTGATATCACCTTAGAAAAAATATGGTTGTTGGGTTGCTATAGTTCCAAGATGAACTGAGTCAAGTCATAAACCAGAATAAAGATAAACATAACAAGCTGACAATGCAATTTAATCAGAAAGGAACAATAATCACAATTTAGATGATATGGCACAAAAGTAGTATAAACCCAAATTGGCCTTCTCTTATGGTATTCAATATAATGCTGATATGATATAAGACTACAAGTTTTACAGACTCAGATCCCGTAACATAAAGATTAAGTAATTATTGACCAGGTCAAAACCACAACAGGGTCTAGTATTAGGCTATTAATGGTCTCTCTGATTCAACAGAGTACTGCAGAGAAGAGTAGTCAAAGTTGTAGAATTGTTTTTTCATTTTTTTGTAGTTTGGTTTGTGTAATTGAGAATGAATGGCTATTGGTATGCATCTGAATCCTCTGAAACACTCGAGCAACCAAGTATTCCATATTTATGGAGATAATGTTGGTGTGACAGCAGATGGGGAGCTCTTTGTGGTGTGCAATGAGTGTGCATTCCCAGTTTGTAGGTCTTTCTATGAATATGAGCGTAAGGATGGAAACAAGTCGTGTCCTCAATGCAAGACTAGATACAAGAGGCATCAAGGTGAGTAGATAGATACATTTTTATTTTTTTGGTGTTTAGCAAGTTATGGAAACCCCACATTGCACAAAGGATATATTGCACAGATGATGTTAACATTTTTGCTGATCTGGAATATGGGCATTGTATTCCAGTTAGTTGTCAATTAGTATCTGGGTAGTAGTAACTGATAAATGTCTTTGATAATGGGTGTGTTGCCGCAGGGAGTCCAAGAGTGGAAGGCGATGAGGAAGAATATAATTTTGATGATTTGGAGAATGAGTTTAACTACACTCATGGTGGAAGAGATGAGGCAACAAAGGGTAGAAGCAATGATGCAGTGGCAGATGCATGGGTGAGGGGAGGAGATTGATTCTCTTACCCCTTCAAGATAGGATCCTCAGACTCAAGTTCCACTTCTCACAAACGGTCAACCGGTATAGTCTCGACCATCTATTTAATTATTTGGTATTTTTGTCTAGATATCTATGTTTATGTTTAATAATTTGGTATCTTTTTTCAAATATAGTTGGATTCTATGGTGTATTTGGGTATATTTCTTCCAAAATCTGAGTTCTGCTATGTGGTGTATTTAGTTCTCCATTTCTCACAAACCACAGGGATTGATCCCCTGACCTAAGTGTCACGAAAGGCACAGTATCAGACAAAGAAGTGTGCGAACACTAACTCGAACTCGAACTCGAATAATTCTTAATCCCATAGCTGCTTGTTGTCGATGCGCTTCCAATGTTCCCCAGAGCAAACAAATTTGACGTATACACAACTTGCGCAATCAAGATTCCAGAATTAATGCAAGGGTTTTTTATGTATTCATAGCTGAGACCTTGGAAATACCATACCCAATAAGGCTGCAAATTATCATTATAAAGACGTTTCATAGAGTGAATTTGCCAAAGTTGTTGTGATCCAGAAATCCCATTTAATGCAATTGTTTGGTCACTTGTGGTTTATATAATATTTAAGACGATTTATTGCTAGTTTGAATTGTTATATATTTAGTTTCAATTTGAGAGTTTAATTGTGTAAGTAGTTCGTAATTGTTTTTGTGAACAGAGTTTTATTCAGCAATTAAAACTGTAACAACTCATTAACATGGCTTTCAATATTGGCTTCCAGCTTTAAAAGAAATTGTGTAGTATTCGATGATAAAATTTTGATCAACTGGGTATCTGTCACAACGCATAACCGCAACAACCATGGATTTGTACTATTTTTAGGGTTGAACCTCTATTCCCTACTTTTGCTTTATCTTTTCCATTTGAATTTTATTTTGAAGTGCTTTATTTAGTGTCCATTTTTATCTTAATACCCTCACACATTCATTTTTTAAGTTGGGACACTCGATTCTATATTTTTCTGTAATATTTGAAAATTTTAATATTATGTTTAGGGTACTTACCAAATGATTGATGAACGTATTTTCAAGCAATCAATAGGGTAAGATGAAAAATAAATTGATTAGTACCCAGCAAAAAATATGACACAAGTTTATGAAGATAAGCTAAAGAAGGGTATCAAAAATGCCAAGCATGTGACAAAAACGGAACAATGTGAAAAGGTTATAGCAAAAGGCTTATAAATTACAGTCTATTATCTCCAGGTTATAGCAGCCATATGTAATATGATCTAAATATTCATTAGTTTGCTATTTTTTTTATCAGGTACCATAACCATATTCTCTTTTATATAACACCAGGATAGTGCAAGACTGCAATATCCTTGAACTTAGTCCTTATATTCACGTGTCTTCCTTATACACCGTCACAAAAACTTCACCAAATCTTTGGCATTATAACACTCAGTAACAAGCAAGAACCTAAAAGCTTTTGGCGTAGTCTATTGGTGGAGTCTTACTATATATTAATGAACATTGCTATCAATTTGGTTTAGAATAATTGCTTCATATTGTTGTGTTAAATCCATTGATTAAAGGTGTTACCTGGTGGACTTCTTGTTGTTGATCTCATGTCTACTCCTTCATTCATTAACCAAAACTATTTAGCCATTACATCTGCATATTCTTAGCAGGAATTTTCCCACTCTTGTTACGTCGTTAGGAATTTTTCCCTGGAGTTTGTTTTAGAATCATTGTTCATATCATCATCCCTCCCACAATTAATATGATGCCATGCGTCTCATATTTTCGTGAATCTATAAGTGCCATGCTTCTCATATTTTTGTGAATCCATAAGTGCCACGCGTCTCATATTTTTTTGAATCCATAAGTGCCACGTGTCTCATTAGTCAGGACCTACAAAGTTTGATATAAGGTTTTCATGCGGTTTCGTGTCCGGGAAGTCTCCCTCCATTCCACTTAGTGTCTAAATATTGAAAATGTGTCTTCCGTCACTTCAAGAAGATCTTCTTCTTGAGAGGGAGCATTGTTACCATTTAGTAGAGTGGATACAATAACAATGACAACAAGAAATAGATAATTTTGAAATTTGGATGGAAAATAGGCGATAACTGTGGAGTTTTCAGAGAAAACGGTACTGAATTCCAGAGCAACAATGGGGAGAAGGATGCCTCCAAGACTTTTATTGAAAGGGAGAAGTATGTAGCTAAAGAATGGATGCTTCAAGTTCTCAAGTAGATGATGCTTCAGATTCTATATTAGACGGATGGGGCACCATTCATTCGGAGGATGAAGCAGGATTTTTGGAGAATGGGTTGCTTGTTAAATAGGTTGACACCAATTCTAATAAGAATTTGATGGACTGGACGCATTGTAGGGGCCATGGCGGGTTGTTTTTGTTATATTGATAAGGTCTCAACTATCCTCTTTTCCATTAAAGGAGTCCATTGGTTATGTAAGCAATAGTTGAACTTCATTTCGAGATTGAGTTCAAACGGGCTTGACCTAAAACACTTAATAAGTGCACTGACAAAGCAAACACATAAACCAAACTAGATTATACCTCTTCTTCGGTGAAATGGGCCACCATGCCCTGGCTGGAAGAAGCACCTCCCCATCTCACTCAGCAATGGAGGAGCTATGGCTCAATGGGGAAGATGAGTGGAAGAGAGGGGGGTGTGGATGGCTTGAGAGGCAACGAGGTCTCAAGGCATCCATGGGCAACATAACAGTATGCAAAAGAGGTGTTCTTTGAGAGTGACCCCCCACCCTCCTTTTATAGCTTTTTGGGGACTTTTAGGGTTTTAAGCCCTTGGTCGGGGCTTTAGCCCCTTCTACCCTAACTTTAGCTCCTTTAAGGGTTTTAGGCTCCTTTGAGGGGTTTTAGCCCCATTTTGGAGGCTTTAGCCCCTAGGAGAGTTATTTAGGCTCCGTTTTGGAGTTTTTAATCCCTTTTACTCATTTTTAAGCCTTTTTTAGGGTGTGGGGGTCTAATGGGGTGTTACGAAGGTCATGTATGGGTGTCCTAGGGTGGTGTAGGCCATGTAGAGCTGAGTGAGGGATTTTTTGGGTTAACGGATTGCCCCCTGATGTGTGAGGGTAGGAGCTCATCGTATGGATGATGGACATCATAGGATTTGCTACGTAGAGCTGGTGCTTCTAAGGCTGGGGCATGGTGGCTTTTGGTTTTTGTATTAATATGGTTCCCATCAATGGGTGAGATACAAATAATGTGTGACATGTATATGGATGAGGCGGGCATCCCCATGCTCATGACAATGTCAAAAGAATAATGTGATCTATGCTCTAAAATACAAGAGTCGATCATATACAACTGATGATACAATAATGGTTGCCTCAGTGTGAGGCTGAATACAATACTGATATGAAGAACTGGTACATTGAACCCATGGCATTCTCATGGAATGCTATATCTTCATGACTGACAGTCTGCTGATTCTGGAACGGTACATAGTTGGATGGACTCACTGGTTGAGAGTCAGAGTCTCTATGGTACAAGTATGCTGCATCAATCATAAATCTATATAGAAGCACTGTTGGGGCTTCTAAACACTGTCTCCAACGCAACCTAGAAATCACAAGGGACATAACCTATTTAGGTCCCTCGAATAGACTCCTCAATGTGCTAGAGTCAAGTGACATCTGGGGTCTTCGACCAAATACTGTACGGACCAAACCCTGTATGAATCTCAATGCTGCGATGATGTAGTTGGAGTCGAGCATGTGAGAAACAACCATCTCGAGAGGCACTAAGTACTCCTCTCAAGTGGTCCAAGGAACTCATCAATGATGTTAATGAAACAAGGGTACAGGGACCTCTGGGTCTATCCTCTGGAATATGTGTGTTGTCATCGACAGAGGGAGACCTGCCCCTAGTCAAGGAAATGATGTTTCCTTAACGAGAAGCACAAGGGAGATAACTGAATGTGAGACAATCTGCGGACTGACCCACTGAATGGGGGGGGGAGGGGGGGCGAGAATTGAACAAGGGAAGGGGGAGTGTGTTAGACTCAAACTTCCTTTGTTCAGAGTATGATGATAGGGCGAACCAGGCAGCAAATGAAACTGACTCATGGAATGGGATCATAGCTGTAATATCGGGAATGCCACTGCAGATGGGAAATACTTGGGGGAGGTGGACACTTTTGATATTGATGGGGTCCAAGGAAGACACATTGCAGAGTACTCTGAATAAAGGCGACCCAATTTGGGAATGGTGCCAGACTATTTTCTGTGGGGTGGTGTCTAGGGACACCGTTGTGATACGATCTCGTGGAATTTTTGGTGAGCCCAAGAAGGCAAATGCTCGATGGTGCTTTCAATTTTAGAGAGTCTGAAAGCACGAAGAAGACTCCAGTGGGGGCTCCTTTTTGTTGGTAGTCTCCTATGCCCAAAAAAGGATAAAAGTATAAATAGGAGAGCTCGCCCATCCTTTGGGGGGATGAGAGACTTCTTTATAGTTGGTAGTCCAATCAAGCCGGAAAAGGTTAAACCTATACTGACTGGACGGTCATTCAGATACTTTTACGAGCATGAACGAAACCAAGTTTGCTCAGCAATATTTTCTTGATGAGAAGGCTGGACAAGAGCTTAACGACAACCCGTGGTGAGATTTTTCGTAAAGTGTGGCCCTTCTGCCCGAGAAAGCATAAAAGTATGCAGAGGGGAATGGTGTTGGATTGAGTGTGCCAAGGAGGTCCTTTTCAATTGATGGTATACATGGTCCGCAAAAGGAGGTAAACGAGATGATGTAGACACCTTTTCCTATACTGTAGCAAGCGGGAAAGGAAGCAGTTGCGCTCGGCTATCTTTTCATTGTTTTTAGGAGTCAAAAAAGAGCTTAAACGAAACTCCAGTATGGTCAACCGATTGCGGTGGCATAGGCGGTGCCCCATGTCGGGATGGTGGATAGTGGTCCAAAGGTCATCCGCGCAGTATGGACGGAGCAAAATGCTCTCAAACATACCAATACATGTGCGGGATAGATTGCGGCAAAGGCTCGCGAGTCAGTGCAGCCGAGGCACGCAAACTGAGGAGGCTCTCGGAGAGAGGTCAGGAGAGTTGTGTGTGAGTTGCGATGGACATACTTGACTACATGCGATGTGAGTGCAAGTCCGAGGGAACTTATATGCCAAATACGTGCAAAGGAAATGATCTGTTTTGTGGACAATGGTCCAGAGGTCTGCGTGAGATGCGGTAGACAGAGTAGAAAGCTATGTGTTAAAATACAAAACAAAAAGAAAAATGGAGACCCTTAACGAGCGATGGCCCGATAACCCACATGAGTAGCGGTAGGAAAGATTGATACAAGTACAGGTCCTCAGACACTTGCATCGTCATGTTGTGGCTCGTAGATCGAGGTAGCTTCTGAGAAATGGTCCCGAAATTATTTTTTAAACATGAGATGATGGTCTCATAAGGAGATATAAATTTGAGCCCGGAGGTGTGAGAGGTGTCTCGAACTGATTCTGGGTGAATTTGGAGTAGCAACTAATGGTGTTGCCCCTGATTTGTGGTAAAAATGTTGAAAAACAAGAAAATAAAATGGTGCGACTCGTTGGTGATGTTAAGTGTAAAATCTCTTAAGGTAGAGCCCGTTGCGGGGGTGCTCCAATATTTGTCCATCAGAGTCAATAAGGGTGTATGCCCCTTTTCCGAGGCAATGGTGGATGACATACAGGCCATACCACATCGACTCGAACTTTCCTTTGCCCAACTTATCGTTGGGTTGGTCATAGACTAGAACCATATCGCCTTTGCTGAAGGTGCGAGGGTGGACATGGGAGTCATAGTGGACCTTTGACCATGTTTTGGCTGCTTCAATGGCTTGGAGGGCAGCTTGATAGTCTTCTATGGGTTGCTCGAGTTGGAGGAGTCGTTCTTCTAAAGGTGAAGTGTCAGGGAGAAGTTCTACTGCGAGGCGAAGGGACGGGATTTGGCACTCTATAGGGAGCACCGATTCAACACCATGTACTAGGCGGAAAGGAGTGAAACCGATTGCGGTTTTTGTGGATGTGCGATAAGCCCATAGGGTAGAAAATAGCATGTGATGCCAATTGGTTTTATGGTTTCCTACCATCCTTTGGAGCATCGTTTTAATGATTTTGTTTACTGCTTCAACTTAGTCGTTTCCCTAGGGGTAGTAGGACGATGAGTATTGGTGTTCGAACTTCAACATGGTTGATAGTTTAGCCCATACGGTGTCTTGAAAGTGTGCTCCATGGTCTGAGACTAATTGTTTAGGAACACCAAATCATGAAATAACATGGTTAAAGAAGAAGCGCGCTACGGTTTCAGCTTTGCAATCAAATGTGGGCATGGCCTCTGCCCACTTAGTGAAGTAATCGACCGCCATAATGATGTATTTATGACCATTAGCCGAAACGGGGTTGATTGTCATGAAGTCGATTGCCCATTTGCAGAAGGGCCCGACTGTGACTACGGGGTGTAACGGTGCAGGGGGGGTTCTTGCCTTTGGGGCAAAGAGTTGATAGCTGCAACAATTCTTGACTGCCTCTATGCAATCAGCAAAGATGGAGGGCTAGAAATAGCCGGCGTGTAGAATCTTTTGGGTGGTTTCCAGGCCTGAAAGGTGGCCACCGCATGCTCCATTATGATAATCGTTGAGGATGGTCTCGGCCTCATCACGGGTGAGGCAACGACATAGGATGGTGTCAATACCTCGATGATATAGGACATCTCCAATCAGTAAGTGGCGAATGGCTTGATGTCAGATGCGTCACCTATCCTCACGGTTTAAGTGCGCTGCGAACTTCTATGTTCGTAAATAGAGAAGGATGTCCCCATACCATGGGTCTTCTGTGGATATGACAAATAGGAAGTCATTAGGGTGATCATCCTTGGGGGGTGATGATGCAGTTAATGGGGGAAGATCAGTCATGAGCATGGCCAGTGCGAGTGCCTTTGTGCTTTTTGGGGACACAAACTCAAGGTCGAATTCTTGGAGGACGACTACCCACTTGGCTACTCGACCTTGTAGAAGGCGGTGGCTTAAGAGGTACCGCATTGGGTTTGAATCAGCCACTACATGAGTATGGTTTGCGATGATGTAGTGGCGCAACTTCTGAGCTGAGAAGATGACGATGAGGGCCAATTTCCCCTCGGGTGAATACCTTAGTGGGGGTCCTGTTAGCTTCTAACTGACGTAGTAAATCACATGCTCATGGCAAGCATCGTCTACCTGGACCAAGACTACGGTAATGATGTTGTACAAGGCCAAAACATAGAGAATGAAGTCTCAAGTGAATTCTAGTGCTAAGAGTAATGGTGCAGAAGCCAAGGCTTGTTTGAGTGCATCAAACGATTCTTGTGCTTGCTGATCCTAGACAAAGGGGATTTTCATGTGGAGCAAGCGAATGAATCCATAAGATTTTGTTGCATACTCTGGTA
This sequence comes from Pseudotsuga menziesii, assembly GCA_001517045.1. Lineage (NCBI taxonomy): Eukaryota > Viridiplantae > Streptophyta > Pinopsida > Pinales > Pinaceae > Pseudotsuga > Pseudotsuga menziesii. The sequence continues at coordinate 275,745 of LPNX011184397.1, forward strand.
CGAAGCGGCGAAGGAAGTTAGCCTTGCCTTGGAGGCTCTGTAGTTGGTGTCAAGTTTTTGGGGAAGGAAGATCAAGGATAGCCTGAACTTTGAGGGGATCTACTGTTATTCCTTTGTGGGATACAATGAACCCGAGTAGACATCCTACTAGGACACAAAAAATGCACTTGAGGGGGTTTAGGCGGATGTTGTACTTGCGGCAATGTAAAAAGACTTTCCACAAGTCGTCTATATGTTGTGCTTGTTTTGGTGATCGAGTGGTAAGGTCGTCTAGGTAGACCAAGATGATGTGAATTAGGTCGTGGAAACAATATGTCATGGTGCGCTGGAAGGTGGCTCTAGTGTTTCTCAGGCCAAAGGGCATGACGTGATGCGCGAATGTTCCCCACGGGGTTGTGAATGTCATCTTATAACGGTCTTCTTTCTGGATTTGGATTTAGTTATAGCCGAAAAATCCATCCATGAAGGAAAAGGCCTCATGTCCGGCGCATGCATTGATGATATAATCGATGAAGGGTGTTGGGAAGTTCTCTTTGGGACATGCCCCATTGATGTCGTGGAAGTCTGTGAAAACATGAATGGTACCCTGGTTTTTATTCACAGGAATAGGATTAGAAACCCAAGTACTGTAGGCAATGGGGTAGATGAAGCCGACTGTGTGCATCTTCTCTATCTTAGACTTGATTGCAGCCACTTTGGAAGGATGGATGGGATGTTGCTTTTGGCGTACGGGGGCCACATCAGGCCAAGTGTCGATGTGGTGCTCCATGATTGATGGATCCAACCTGGGAATTTCAGTGTACGACCAGGCGAAGATATCGTGGAATTTTTGGAAGAGAGATTTGTAGGCAGCAGCCTCTTCCAGGGAGCAAGATGCCCCCAGCATGATTTCTTCAACAATCTCAGGATTGGTTGATATGTTGATTTTGACAGTGGGTGAGATGTTGGCCATGTTCCCTTCTTTGAAGTTGTCTGGTGCCGGAATGGGGTTTTTGAACCAGTCGACTTTCCCATGAATGAAATCCTTGGTTTCCACGGAAAATTAGTTGGGCTGTGACAAAAGTTCTTCGGGGAGGAAGAACGAACGGTGGTGCATGTCATCCCATGGGTATTCCGGGGAGGTTAGGGCTTCAAGTATCTCCTCATCATTTCAGAAGCAATGAAGAGACAGGTCCGATGGAGCATTGTTGGGGGTGGAGATAAGCAGGTCAATTGAATTGGACATCATGTAAATGGACATGGTGTCTGAAGAATGTGGTGGGGGGTGGAATTCTTCGATCAAGGTGATCTTAGACTCAAGGGAGTGTTGATGGAGGTCAGCTAGAGCCATTCAAAATTCGGGCAATTCTTGGCAATGGTGAGAATAGTGTCCATACAATCCACAAAGGTCACAAGCATGGTTTGTTCTCAATGCCTTGTTTCTGACTATCAGCGTGGTTGGGAGTTCGACCATGGGGATGTTTTCATTTGTATCCATGGCATCCAAATGCGCATGGATCATTGGGATTTCAGGGCAATTCTGAGTTGGGTGGCCCTGTTGCTTGCAGATGGTGCAAGGCAGGACTTGTCGCGGCTCTGCGGTAGGTTTCACATTCTTTCCCCTGGCCCTTTTTGAGTGGGGCAGTGCGGGTGCGGGTACGACGGTTGGCTTTTGCCGGCCAGGTGGAGGGTGAGACTCAACCGCAATGGGTTGCACCGAGGTTAAAACAACCTGGGGCATTGGTGGTTGTGCTGGTGGATCGAGATACCATACCAAAATTCCCAATGTGAAGTTAGGTAGGATTAAGGTGGCCATTGCCGGCTTGCTCATGACCCCGGGTGGGGGAAAGAGGAAGGGAATCGTATGGACTGGCGATGAGCCCAGGTAACTCCCTACTGGTTGCATGTGGGGATGCGGTTGTGGTTGCGGCTACATGAAACACTGCTACTGTGGATGATGTTCCGGCTGTTGTTGGTGTTGCGGCTGTGGATGGTGTTGGTGTTGGGGTTGGGGTTGGGGCTATGGCTACGCTTGTTGTTTGGAGGCAGCGCTGGATGAGACCATGCACAAGTCCGCAGTGTCATTTTGTGTCAGTGGTGGTGACACTAAGGGGAAATGATCCGCCATGGTGGTATCGGCAAAAAACCCAAGACCCACGTTCAATAATGGGGAGGCTGGTGTGTTGTCAACCATGGTGTTGATTGCAGGGACGACATTGGCTTGTGTGGTCATCCCTTGTGGCTTAATGGTGGTGATGGTAGGGATAACGTTGGCGGGTGCTGATAACCCTTGCAGATCATGATAAGTGAGTTGATCAACCATCACGATCTTACCTTCGTCAGGGAACATCATGAGATGAAAGACAGTTGATGCGACTGCTCTCATGGCATACATATAACTTCTTCCGAGGAGAAGGTTATAGTCTAGTTGAGCGTTGACGACCTCTATGTCGATCAGCACTGTCTTCCCGGCTAATGTGATGGGGACATGGGGGAGGATTCCTTGAGCTTTAGTGGGATGGCCATCATAAGCCCGCAGAGTTGTGGAAGATGGTTGCAGAATTGGTGATCCAAGCTTCTGCCAGACTAGGGTAGACATAACGCACATAGATGCCCCATCATCTACTACACACCGGTGCACGACCAAATTCTGGATAGACACCAGGATTTGGAAGGCGATGGTGGATGGCATGCGCAGGTTCTCCATTCTCCGTGTCGAATGTGATCAACTTGGAGTCAGATGGGTCTACGGCCCCAAGGGCGACTAGTAATGCTTTCCGCTGTGTTGGGCATGTTTTGAGTACCTCCAAAGCGGACATGGCCATTGGTGTTTGGGACAAATCATCCACAATGCTATAGCTGACAGTAGCTCTAGCTGTGGCGTTGTTGGCCACTCAGCGAATGGGGGGGTGGGGGAATGGGGGTAACTGAAGAGGTAGGTTGACTGTTTTGGACATAGATTTCGCTGATGTGTTAGCAGGTTCGGTGGTGGTACCATACTGATTCTTTCTGGTTTGTAGGTTAACCTCTTCAGTTGTCATGGCTAGCAAGTGGTGGACACCTATTTCTACCATGGGAGGTGCCCCCAAAGCATTGGGATTGGCCTAGGGAGGGGGTGCGGTTGCCACCAACCCTTGGAATTGTAGTGGGTTTTTCAACACCATGGGGGGCGATCCATGTGGTGCCAGGTTGGGTTGGGCTTGGTTCGTAGCATTGGCGACATGTTGGGCCTCGTTCTGAATTGCCTGCTTAGCTCAACCCATGAGGGGACACTCAAATGTGTAGTGGCCATAGACCTCACAGAGTGTGCATGGTTGGTTTGTGCATAATGGGGCGTTGTGTCTTGGTGCATTATGTCGTGGGGGGTTTTGGGTGGGTCGGTTTGCCGCGGCATTGTTGGGAGGGTTTGGTTGTTGACCGCCTCCCTGTGGTTGCTCATTGCCTTGGTTCCGAGGCCAATTATTTCTAGCTTGCCCTTGTTGATTGTTGGGGGTAGGCTGGTTGGGACGGTTTTGTTGTACGAACACTTGTCCCAACGGAGTGGGTGGAGCAAGGGCAGGGGCTTGAATTGCTTGCACTGGCAGTGCATAGTATATTTGTGGGGGTGGCAATGCCACAAATGTGGGAATTTTCCCCACATCCTGTTGTGTTGGCTAAGCCATGGCTTGAGCCTACTACGGTAGCGCTGGTTGTGCATAGGAAGTTGTTGCTCCGGATTGGGACATCATTCTGGCAATGGTCTGGAGTTTGGTTCTGTTAAGAAACACTAGCAGTATTGCTTGGTTGTGGTGGAGCTATAGGTGGTGTCGGATGGTGCTATGGCTATTGGGAGACCGAGCCTACAATGCCATCCACAGCATGGGATGCCCCCGGTGCATCCCGGTAGGAGGTAGTCGGACGGGGAGCGTCTAGAATGACGGTGTACAGGTATCCAGACTGGGCGTAGATTAGGTCAGACTGTTGGGCTTTCAATATGGCCTCCTCTTTGGATTGAGGACGTTCAGATGTGACGTCCTTTTCTATGGGTGGGAGCAAGGTTTTGAGAAACCAATCCAAGAAGATCCTGTCGTCAAGTTGGATTTTGCACAAACTACGACGTCACCGCCACTCATGGATGTGGTCAGTTATATGTGTCGCAGTGCTCTGGTGACAGGATAACAGGATCTCCACCCCTTCGTCATATATGATAGGGAGTTGGAAATACTGTAGGAACATGAAAGCTAAGGAGTTGAAGTCTGGGTACTTGGCTTGCGAGAGCTCAATGTACCATTTGGCTGCCGCACCTGTGAGGGTGTGTTGGAATAGTCTTAGTCTAATCGATTCATCTACAATGCTATTTGAGGAGCACCATAGATGAAATGTCATAATGTGATTTTGGGGACACTCCCCTGCCTTGCCTTCAAACTTGGGAATGTCTGATGGCATCTTGGTTGGCATGGGAGGCAAAAAGGTTTGATGGCGGATGGGGTTGTTTGTCAATCTAGCCAAATCAAGGAAGTTAAGACGAGCCATGAAAGGTATATTTGACCCCAGGTTAATGTGAGATGGGGCAGCGATGGTGGCGGGGTTTGTAGGTGCATAGTGCACCTACATGGCTAGGGGCACTTGTGGTGGAACCATTGTAGATGGGCCAATTCCTGCAAGTGTGGTGTGAGGGATAGTGTGGATGGAAGGGACACTGCCCCCATGTGTGACAAGAGAGACAATGTATGTGGACGAGACACTGCCCCCCTATGTGACAAGAGGGGCAGTGCATGTGGAAGGTCCACTACCCGCAAGTGTTGCAGGTGGGACAGCCTAAGTGATTACTATGGGTGGTGGCAGTTGACTGATGACAGTTTGCATGACCATGCTGGGGCCACCTGCAGGATTTCTAGTGACAACTTGTGGTGTGGACATGGGTCCACTAGCTATGGCTATGCCAGAAAATGGATCCGGGTTTGAACCATCCATGGGGCTTGATGGTGCAGTATGGAGGTCTAGTTCAAACTGATATGGGTATGAATCTGAATCAGAGGCTATGTGGCCTTCTGATGGTGTGAGAGGTCGTTGAGATCGATTTCGACGGTGTCGATTTAATGTCCCGAATAGTGGGGGTTCGCCTCTTAGGCGTGAGGAAGAGCGTGGGGGATCAATTGTGTTAAATTATATCAAACTGGTGGGAATGATGTTTGGACCCTGGTTTTAATGGATTCCTATTGGCTGTAGGTGGTCACTCGGCAACCAATACTACCAGAAGACAGCACTTGGTTTTTTCCTCATGGGTGTTTCTACTCAATCGGTGGGGGTCATTTCCCATTTCGCTTGGCAATTCCTCTCAGCGGCCAGCTACTTTGGGGTTCCCGTGGTACTCCTCACAATGAGTTTCTAAGCTGATCCCAAGTACTTTCCACGGTTAAGGCGGTTAGGGACTTATGTCCTCAAAGACTACAGATTTTTTAAGCTTAGAGTAAATTGATAAATTCTAAGGGCTCTCTCAGCATCATGAACTGAGTTGGGTTGATTTAAGTGGTATGGTGTATATGTATTTCTGTTTTTCTGTTATCAAGTGACTGCAAGTGGTTTATGAATATGTCATAGAGTTCATATCATTGTGTGTACAAGCAGTAAATAAACAGAAATTTGTAAACAGATACAATTGTTTTTACCCTAAATGTTGATGGCCTAACTAGGTGACTACCTTACACCTATATTCTTCTTCAACCGAGAGAAGGTGTTGGGCTCTCGACACAATGGGACTAAGCCCATTCGTAGATCCACAGGTCACCTCCTGAATGTAAGGTTAGTAAACAGGGAGGACACTTAGCGCCGTGAGAAGCCCTCCTTTTCTACCCCCTCTACCTTCCAGGTCATTAGTTGTTTACAACTTTGAATAATATTCAGTGAAGGGCCTATTACTATACGAGCTGTGCCCTTCGTTGTATCCTAGAATACCCCAAAGGGTGATGACTAGGTAGAGGAGGAAGGGTAAGCAAGACTGTTAATTTTATGTCAATTTTAGTTAAGCTACATTCATTAAGCCATTAAATATTTTTGTTTGAATTTACACTTTGTTTGTACATGAAATTGCAGTAAATTAAAACAGAAACAGAAATGTAACTAGTGTGCTGGACAGAGGCGGCTGAGCCACACTGAAGTCCCTAATAAACTGAAAATTAACTATTGATTGATAGACCACTCGTTTCGGGTCAAATTCAGTGAGGGGATCGCAAAAAAAATTTGAAAGAGGCGAGGTGGTCGCATAGATTTCACAGACATAAGTGGTCTACCTTTCTGAGTGAAGTTGCACCTTTTAGGGGGAAAAGGGCGACCTGGTCATGCCTGTGAGGCCTAAAAGAGTGACCTCATCCCCTGTTCAGGCCCGATAGGTGTGACCTGCTCTGGATTTTGGGTTTTTATGATCCTGAGTCAGATCCAGCCGACAGTAACCTGTACTGTGGCCAAACAGACTCAGATTTTCCTTGTAGAGGCTTCGGCAACAATAAAAACTGAAAATAAACTGGATCTAAGCTAGATTTGACAAGAAATTTTAAAAACTAGGTCATAAACTGAAAAAACTTGAAATTTCAAAAAATTGAACTAGGGATCCTGTGGGATCGACCTGGTATGGTCGCTAGTTCTATAGTAGGGATTTCTCCTTGCTACAGGAGCAGGAATGGCTCCCTTCCATCTATAGTACGGAAGGGTAGGTTCCTTCATGTGGAAAATGAAGAAAAGAAATTGAATAGAAAGGAAAGGAAATGACAGAAAGAAAATGGTCATGAGCCCCTCTGCAAACAAGGTTAGGGCTTCACCTTGGCTACCTGCAAACAACTATTAAGCTACAATAAACCTGCAAACAAATAATGGTCAGAAAACAACTAAAATAACAAAGAAAACACATAAACAAAACTAGATTATACCTCTTCTTTGGTGAAATGGGCCACCATGCCCTGGCTGGAAGAAGCACCTCCCTATCTCACTCAGCAATGGAGGAGCTATGGCTCAATGGGGAAGATGAGTGGAAGAAAGGGGGATGTGGGTGGCTTGAGAGGCAAAGAGGTCTCAAGGCATCCATGGGTAGCATAACAGTATGCAAGAGAGGTGTTCTCTAAGAGTGACCCCCCACCCTCCTTTAATAGCTTTTTGGGGACTTTTAGGGTTTTAAGCCCTTGGTTAGGGCTTTAGCCCCTTTTTTGGGGTTTTAGCCCCTTCTACCCTAACTTTAGCTCCTTTTAGGTTTTTAGGCTCCTTTGAGGGGTTTTAGCCCCTAGGAGAGTTATTTAGGCTCATTTTTGGGGTTTTTAAGCCCTTTTACTCATTTTAAGCCTTTTTGAGGGTGTGGGGGTCTAATGGGGTGTTACGAAGGTTGTGTATGGGTGTCCTTGGGTGGTGTAGGCCATGTAGAGCTGAGTGAGGGATTTTTCGAGTTAATAGGCCCAAAAATATCTTTAACTACAGATGTCATAACCGCGGCTTCAAAAGTGAAACAGACATTGGAAACCTCTTACACACCAAGGGAAATTTCCTGCAACCAAGCTATAGCAAGAAACAAAACTCCATGGCTGTATTATAAACTCAACGGATGTGAATACCATGGGATATTTGAACCCAGTAGCTCACTTTTCTAAGTTGAATTAGTGTTCGAACTATTATTTTGAGTACTATATAGTTATAAACACATGTATATCGTACTAGTAAAACCATTTGATATTGTCTTTCATGTTTGTTTTGTGGTTATACTCTACAACCTCTTCTAGAGATTTAGGGAGAATTGGGGCTTAGACCTTCTAGGTGAATTTATTACCATCGATATATTATTTCAAAACATTTATTTGTTATTTGGTTTCTCACCGAATCTAATCCCAATTTTTACCATCTCGTGGGATATTACAAGTGATATCTTATTGTGCATAGAGGTTTATACTTGTTTTGCTTGAATGAAAGAGGTTTGGGATAGCTCCGAAAAATTTGGCCACTGTCATTACAACTTTTATGTTGCTTAGATATGTCCTTCCTCTTGATAAAAGTTGTGATATTTTTTGTGGATGTGTGATTTAAAATTGTGAATAGAACCCAAATGGATGAAAAAAGTCATCTATGTTCTTTCCCGGCGGAATGGTCAGCTAAGGTATCTAGCTTTATAGAGATAAGTTGTAACAGCTTTCTGGGTTGATCCCAAGGTATATTTAGCTAGCTTTACATCTGAATCCTGATTTCAATCACTGAATTTTCATCCCGTGTCCATCAGAACCTTCTTAAGGTCTATATGCTAACTGACTTGTTTGATGTTAGCTCAGAAACAGTGTGCAAGTCCCTGGTTTGGTTTCTCTTACACTCTAGAATCAACATTTTGTTCCATTCTAATATGACTATCAATCTATGTAAAATCCATTATTTTATCCTCTTTAATGCTTTATTAAATGATTATTTTAGTCAAATATTCATAAAACATAACCACCCATTGGTAACCAGCTTTCATATGAGGCATGTTCATATTTGAAAATGTTATACTACAAACAACCAAATGAGCCCTGGCCACTAGCACATATGATTAAACCTCCCAGAATAAGGATACTACAACTAGTATGTAAACATATGGCCTGTAGCAAGCTCTTATTCTTCGTACATCTGATGAGTGCAAGTAGAAACTTGAAATCCACTATGGGAAGCTATCACCATTGTATGGCTACATAGGACTGCAAATTTAATAGTCTCTACTGAAGAAAAACTAGAAGGATAAGGGAACGCGTTGTCTCAAGATATTGCATACTATTTTTTAAATTTTGAGTAAAATAATCACAATTGATTAAATATTAATATAATTCTTTAATATTTATTTGAAGAAGAGATATGAAGACAATATAAATATACCTCAACCTAGGTTCTCTCACCTCAGGTGTAGGAGCATTCCCCTCTTAGATAGAGATTTGCCATCACTGAGGCATGCACATATCCTCTCTCATGACGAACAGATTAGTTCATCATGATTTCTCTTGCCACTTCTCTAGTAGATCCTAGATGCCATCATGCTAGGACCATGTATTCATTACAAGCTCTTCATATGAACTTACTTACACATTATTCATCCATGGTCCTTATGCAAAAGGAGCAAAGTTGAATAACATATTTTGTAACAAAATTGCTTTTAAATATCAAAAAAGGAATATTTTTATTTAATTATAGTATTTTATACAGAAATACCAGACAATAAGTTGGGCTAACTACAACACCAAAATCTGAAAATTACAGGCATAGCCCAAACCCAAATTTCTCTAGAGGAATTAACAAATGGCAACGTTTAGAGGTTGCATTCACTTGCAAAATAAATTGCAGAATTGGATTGTGCTGCCAATAAACTTCTTGATTGTCTACAACGAGGTGACCTTTGGAATATATTTTGCAGAACCCAAGAAATTTGTTTATTTTCAGTTTCCCCCTTTGTGCATTTTCAAGGTTTATATTGAGAGAGAAAGAATGGTAGTTCTCATCAAACAATAAGAGTTGGATATTGTTATACGGGAACTGGATAGTTCAAGGCATGCCCCCTTGGCATTGTATCCAAACACCTACTAATTTTGTGTGTACATTCAGTCCAACTTACCAACATGGTCTATATTCATTTTCTTTTTGAGTCTGAAGAAATTGACCATTCTCATTTTAGTTGTCAAATGTTTTGGACTAAATGCCATGTATTTTTTAAACACTTGAAGAAATTTGTGAGAAGCAAACTATAAATCTCTACTTGCTGTAAGGATTGTATTGGAATAACACAAATTTTGCAATGGATTTAGAAAATTCAAATATCAAGGCTAAAGCATATGTTTTCTACCAATTCTTTTTGCAAATGATGTTATACATTTATATGTGACTAATGTTGTCCTTTTTAAGCAACTTTTGGCATGCCATTTTTATTTCCCTTTCCAACTTGGTGGATTCTGTGCCATTTCCTACAAAGGTATTGACTACAATTTAATGTATTGCATATGAAAGCATTATTTGATATCTTTGGATATTGTATCCCAATTTGTTTGAGAAGATGTAACTACAACACACAAACATGTGTCATATTGTAATTGAATGCAAGACTTAGTTGAGTTGAAATTTGATTGGGGTTACATGGTGAGGTCCATATTTTAAATAATCTAACTTTATTTCTCTGTGATTAGTCCGTGATTGATTTTTTACATAAATTCCAAGCCTTTGCTTATGCTCTAGCTTCAATATTTTAATTAAAAGAAGGGAGCTGTGAAAAATCTAAGAAAAATAGTTTTTAATGTTGTAACTTGATGCTGCAAGAATGAACCCAAATTTGGAACATGAATCTTTGCCATGTTGCTCCATGTGGTTCCTCATAGGTTTGAGCTCAATTCTCTTGATGTCAATTGATTCAGTTTTGATGTGATCCTATTTCTGGATTTGAGGTAGTTTGAGCTTTATTTGTCAAGTTATCTCACTGGATACCTATGGCATGCTTAGACGTTTCATTGACATAAATCGTTCGAAATGTGCTAGACATTAACAAAGTCAAACAGAGCAATGTACATTGCAATTGTAGTGGATTGTGGTCAAACTATAAAAGCCTTGTATATTTGTAGTTTTGGATATTTTCTTTCACAAAATTGGTACTAGATCACATCTTCTCGCTTATTTTTTCTATAGGGATGTTTAGAGTGTGAAGTTAGGTCTTATATGTATGCCCCATTAGAAATTTTGAAGGTTCCAAAATTTTGTGAGTGAATGTTAAGAGTTGGACCTTTGTTGTTGTGACAATGTGGCCACCCTGGGGCACTTGGAGAAAACAAAGAGTTTAAGTAAAGTCATTGTTTTGTGAACATTATGTTTGGTAGCATAAGTCATGAATGCAAAGAGCTCCATTTTGACTATTGTGCACCAGACATTGACATTGGTGAGTTCCAAGTTTCCCTCCCATTACATGAGCCAATGAATAACACACAGTCCTATAAGGATTTTGCAATAATAGAGGTAAAAGATGAAAGCTCACATTTTTATGATAGTTTTCATTTCCATTCTTGGTTGTAAAGTAGGAAAGAATTAAGCTGAAATCATAAAGTTTAGTTTGTTTTTGTCTACCCATTTTTAATTGATACATTTATTTGAAGAGTAAAACAATATACAATTTGGATATATGTCACATAAGCAACAAAGAAAAACAAGTTAAAAATATGATGGCCAATATAAAGCTATTTGTATATAGGAATTGTTTGAGAACCATTGGTTCCTTCTTGAAAAATACAAACATAATTTACAGAAAACTACCTACGACCACATGGCAATGCCCATGTTGTCCTTTTAACATTTCAAAGTTCGAAGGAGAAGTTTCCTAGCAAATGTTTTCTCGCATTTGCTCCCAAAATCACCGTAAAACATTTAAATTCAACAAAAATCAAACACATAAACATATAGAATTGAAGCATGAAAGGAATATATAACCACTTTCTTCTCGACCAATCCGCATATAACCATTTTCTTTGGAATTGTTATGACTTATACCAAACATGAGGGATGTGTTCTAAAACTAAGAATTATTAAAACTACCATTATGCATTGCATTTTGTTGTAAATATAGAAGGATATTGAATGATAAAATTAATATGCTTAAAGTTTTCATATAAGTAGGATAATGGACCCAATCCTCTTTATATCAAATTAGGATGTTGAAGAACTTCCATTATGATGATTGTTGTTACGTGTAGTACTTGTAATTGCCAATTATTGGAATTTTGGCACAACAACAGTGCCCAAAAATATGTCTATGATTTTTCATAATTGGCGTACAAAGTTGATTATAGTAGTTATTTTTGGAGATTCTTTTGTGCAGAAAAAATCTACATGTAATTGAGTTATTTATCTTCTTCAAGGATGGTACTAGTCTTCTTCAATAGACTCCTATCTACTACTTCCCCAACTTGGTTTGAACTACCCATGATTTTTCTCAAGTTTAGTCTTTCTTTTCATAAACATGTTGTATGTAGGTTTTTTTTCAGGTAAGCATCTCCAATAACAATATACCATAGCTATAAACACAACCTTTTGTTGTGATATGTGAGCCAAATCCATACTCTGCCTTCAAACATCCTCATAAAAAGGTTTCTACTTTAAAAATATAATAAAAATAAAAACTAATTACAGTTTAACACACTATTTAATGAAATAATACATGGATGATTATACCATGAGATCCTTTGAGTGCACATGTGTGAAATGAAAGGTAAACATGAGTTTGTAAAACATAATGTATCAATACCAAAGTATATCGAATATGTTGTCATATCTTCTCCTAGAAGCACATTGTTGGATTTCAAATGGCAATGGACCACTCATGGAGATAGGCCATGCCTTGGGCGATGTCTACTATGACTATATCCAACTAATATTCAACCTTTGAATCAAACTCAAACCATTGAAACTTCTTCATCGTGGAGATATACCCACTTCTTTGAGTTTCTTTTTTAACGTTAATGGAGATATAAGCATTTTGTGAGTTTTAGATGACTTGGGTATTCCCCTCAACAAATTGTAGTTGGAGGATATATTAATTGGAATAGGACCTTCAAGTGAATTGCAGGAAATATCTAGGTATTCTATCCCTTTGGAACTTCCAAATACACTTGGAATGCATCCAATTAATGATTTGCAGAGATATCTATAACTTGAACCATAGTCATCCTGCTTAGTTCAGAGGGCACAGGTCAATTGTAATAAATTGTTTGATGGGTCAAAACATGATGCTACTAAATTTGGAAGACCTTTAACCTCTATATGTATATGCCCACTAAGCTTGTTGGATCCTGCCAATGGCTATTATACTCATGATCATCCTAGTGTGCAACATTACCAGGTACAAACTATATTAAATACAGGTTCATACTTTTTGTTTCCTAAAATGTCAATTTTCTTAAACTTGTTTCATATTATGATATTTAGGATCAAATTTGTATTTTTCCGATGGCTTTACCCATGCTGTTACTTTGTCATTCTTTACAACACGTTGTAGGAATGGTAACTCAAATATCCTTTGGTGTGGATGGAAGTGCATTTCCCAAAAAACCTTATTCTTTAACAAAAGTAGCAAAGTAGAGGGAACTTAGTGGAAGTTTAGAGTCATCTGTCAATTTACATTTCAGGAAACAATGCGGGGCTATAGTCAAATCACATTTGGCCAAGAATCCACGGGAAAGACAATAAGAATGGTTCATCATCAAAAGGTGTCAGAGTTGGCTAGCAACAACATTTTCAAAGGGGATACGCCATTGAATTCTGCATAGAATCTAGTGAGTGTTGCAAAGCTAAGGGAGATGAGTGGAAGTAATATATTTGTAGATGAAAGGATAGTAAATTGATATTGTCTTGGAGGAATCAGGAAACCCTCGAGAGAAGAGAGCATCATTGCTATGGTGTAAATAAAGATTCAACCAAGGATATATCCGAATTGATTAACCTTTTTAATTATCATGATGCATAGGATGACGATGATAGTTGTTCGTTGTTAAGTTTTTGGTGTTGTTTTTGGTTTATGGAATTCATTTGGGTGCATGGAAATTTCAATAAAATACAAGCAATCTAGTGGGTGGATCCTTCTACATGCCACTGTCGAGAGATTCAACTACTAAAACACTATTCCTGGATTAAATGGAACTAGATGTGTTTGATGTGGTTGTACTTATTCTGTTTACACATAATACATGAAGAATAAATAGCAGGATGATTGGTTAACACAATTATATAGGCCTAAAAGATTACAGGTGGATATTTATTATTTTCAGACTTGAAGATGATTTGGACCTCACAAAGAATTCAAACTTTAATGATATTGAAGAGGTTGTGCTTGTAAGGACTGTAGAATATATTTGTTTTGGAGTTGTCGCTATATCTCTCTTACATGCTTACAATATGAAGATTAGGATTTCACTTTTATACGTGGTTGGATGTGTTCTCTCTTACACACACAAACATTCTATCCAGTGGTTGTAGATAGATCTCAAGGACCCTCATTGCCTCGTGTCTTGCACATATCTACAGATAATTGAAGTTGAAATAATTTGGAGTAAATTTGTAGCATTAAATCATGTAGTAAATATTTGAGATGCAAGTAAATTCTTTCAATTGACATTTCCAATCTTTGTTGCAATAATGACTGATAATGTGATAAAATAGAGTTTGTCAAAATGGCAAACCCAATGCAGGTACACAAAGAAACATGTGTAAACACAAGCAACAAATCCATTGGTACGGTGATCACTAGGACATCTATGGTTTCTTTTTCATTAGGCCCCTAAAGCAAACTGAAACAGATGCTGATAAAAAAACATTTGTTGCAGAGGTCATTTAGAACAAAATTACTACTCTCTTCTTTTACCAGAAAACTTGATTGTAAGAGTACACATAATTACTATCCAGATTACAAGAAGATTTGTGCATTTCATATAAAAATAAATAAAAATTGACGACTCCTTATGTCAACCACTAGATCACAATACAACATATTGCATTTCATTATTTAAACAATTTATTACTTAAAGTTGTTTATGTCATAAATGTTAAAAAGAAGAGGAAATAATATTCCGAAATGCTTCAGGGGTATGATAAGGAGGGTCTTAGTATATATAGGGCACTTCATAACAATGTACATTGGGGAAATAACTGGTGTTGGGATAAACTATGGAAGGATATGGTGTTCAAAGAGAAGATGGTTTGTGGTTGGTATTGAAAAATGAGGTTTTTAATAGGACATGCTTCAAAACTTTAACAAGGAGGGTCTTAGTATATGTATTTTGTGTAAGTAGGGAGCATAAACTAAAAACTAATATTTTTTATTGATGGTATTTTTGTTCAATGGATATGCAAGGATTTGGGTCTTTTATGGGTCATAATGATGATTGGCTTGGGACGTGTGTTGGAAATTGTTTAAAGCCTTGTTATGATAGGCCGCACAAATTGAAGACAAATTTATATTTATACCTTTCTTGGTTTTGTGGGGCATTTGAATTACATGCAATGTCTTTTTATTGACAATAAAAATATGCCTACGTTCCAAGGCATTCCTTAGGTATGTGTTATCTATCAATAGTGCAAGTCATCTTCCAACATCAAAATACATAGACAAGCAAATGAGGTGTTGGTTGTCAAGACCTTCGAGAAGAATTAAATCTCTTCACAATAAGGATTAAATCTTTAAAGTTGTGATTTGTTTTGCGGTTTTTGCCCCATTAAAAAAGTAACGCTTCTATGGATTTGATCTTTCTCATAATTGCTTGAGAAATTGAGGATTAAAATGGATCTATACTTAGATTCTAGGTTAAGATGAATGCAAGTTGATTATAATGAACTACCAACTTAGTGAAAATGAATTTCTACTTTAAAAAAAAAGATAAAACAAATTGAATAAAACTAAGAGTTAACTACAACCTAACTATAATGATTAACCTACTCATTAAACTCTTACTAACTAGATAAGATGATAATAAAGTAGTGTCAACTTACCACTAAATCTCAAGGTAATCAATAATAGTTAGCTTACTCAATGAACTCTTACCAACTTGGAATATAGTAAACTTATGAAAACTTATCACTAAAACATAGAATGCAGTAAATTTAGATAGACTTACCACTCGACCACGATGCAATTAACTCTTTGTATGGACATTTTCCCAATAAAAAGTCCATACAAAAATGTACCAAGGATTTTATAGTCATAGTAACAATTTCTAGAGGTTATTTTATGGAGTATCCAGTTTTGTTCTTCATATACATACATTTACTTGGCCAATATATTATTTATGGTGTATCCAACTTTGTTGTTCTTATATATACATGCACCTAATAAAAACCTCATACAAAAAATGAACAAAAAAAGCATATAATCTTTACTACCAATCAAACGTTATATTAATGGGCCGCTATCACTATGAAATTGGTATGATATATTGAGATATTTTTACTATTAGTGATTCAATTTAAAGAAAATGATTAAACATCAAATAATCATTTTTTTGTTTTTTTGTTTTTTTAAATAGAATGTGCAAATAGAAAAATTATAGAGATGTAAGTTTTGAGATACATATAAGTAAAGTTTGAAACAAAATCCAAGACAAAA
The DNA here is from genome assembly GCA_001517045.1 of Pseudotsuga menziesii. Lineage (NCBI taxonomy): Eukaryota > Viridiplantae > Streptophyta > Pinopsida > Pinales > Pinaceae > Pseudotsuga > Pseudotsuga menziesii. Next base: position 291,820 of record LPNX011184397.1, read on the forward strand.
ATCTGAACTTTGTCTTTAAAAACTAAAAAATTACATTTTGTATTATGCTAGGGAACACTAACATAAAAATAAACTTTATCTTAACTTTGTCTTTAAAAAGTAAAAAATTACATTTTCTATTATGCTAGGGAGCACTAACATCAAAATAAACTTTTTACTTTTTCTAAAAGTTTTTAAAACATTTTCTTATTAACCTTCTCTATACACTTAAAACATCTTAGCACTAAGCCTATATTAAAAAATTAATCCTTGAAGTATCTACAAACAATAATAGTAAAAAACTATAAGTGCATTTACATATTTGTATGTACAATAACATCAATGTTCCAATGAATATATATGGAATTGATAAACCTTGATATCTATTAATATAAAACCATCAATATTTCATTTGTAATTCAAATTAATTGCTTAAGGAGATAAGAGAGTCCATATATATATGGAATTGATAAACCTTGATATCTATTAATATAAAACCATCAATATTTCATTTGTAATTCAAATTAATTGCTTAAGGAGATAAGAGAGTCCATATAATAATTATGCGAATAAATGTCTTATATATTAATTATTTCCTTCACTATTACTTCCAAGCATAGTCTAGCATGCAATTTCCTCCCTTTGCTTTCCCAAGCCACAATTGTTCTCTCAAAGCCCATTCATAAGAAATAAATTGACAATAAAATATCTCTTCATAAGAAATACAAATCAGAATTTGGAAATTTCTGTCTTCAATGTGTGAAACATTTCATTTTCAAGAACGTCAAGAAAGGCTAAAACCTCATATCGAATGCTTATGCACATGGATGGAAATTTTATAGAGGAAAAATAGGAAATATCTATGCTCAAAATTTTCTACAATCACCTCCCTTCCCCCCCTCTAAGAACACTTGTTTTGTTGCTCCATTGCAACTTATGTTCAGATTTACCCATGTCTATGCACCACTTATCTTATATATAGTTGTAGTAAAATGGCTTTTAAGGTCTTCGATTCTCGACAATTCGTCGTGAATCAAGGACACTCACGTCACACCTTAATGTTGCAATGCACTAATTTAAACTAAAAATGCTTATGGTGATCCTTCCATGGTTGTTATCTAGAAAAATATTCCTTACTTACAACTCTCTCCTTCCACTTCTTATCCTCTTCGTTTTCTTTCTCTTCTTCCTTTGCCATCAATAGTTTATCTTTGGATTTCTTTGTCTTTCTTTTTAGATAAGAAATTAAATCAGTCATTGTCAAATCTGCCACATCTTTTTCAAAACTCTACATAATTCTTTCTCCTTTACAAACACTAACTAAATTTTAGTTTCCCCTTTCTAACCACTTTGGCACCCTCCAACATTGACCTATAGGTGTAGCATTGCAACTTCTTGGGGCAATTGCTAGTTTGTATAGAACAAACATTAAACAACTAAGGAAAAACTACAAATTCCTTCAAACCTATGTAGGTTTGATATATAGGTCTCCATCAAGTGAGCTATAAAGCCATGGGTCTCCATCAAGCAAACTATAAGACCAACCCCAACCCCTGGCTCTCCATGAATTAAACCATAAACCCAATCGAGGTTTGATACATAGGTCTCCATCAAATGAGCTATAAGGCAATGGGTCTCCATCAAGCAAACCATAAGACCAACCCCAACCCTTGGCTCTCCATGAAGTAAACCATAAACCCAACCGAGGTTTGATACATAGGTCTCCATTAAGTCAGCTATAAGGCCATGGGTCTCCATCAAACAAACCCCAACCCTTGGTTCTCCATGAAGTAAACCACAAACCCAAGGAAGGTGTGATAAGTAGGTCTCCATCAAGTGAGTTATAAGGCCATGGATCTGCATCAAGCAAACCATAAGACCAAACCCAACCCCAACCCGTGGCTCTCCGTGAAGTAAACCTTAAACCCAACCCCCAGTATATCATAAAACTATAGTCAAAATGTTTATAAGTTAAAAGCTGCATGGAGTCAACCCAACAATAATGCATGAACTCAACCTAACGTGATTCAATGTCACTCTGTGTTCCACGATCTTTTTCATTTCTCATCAGCTGTTCTCAATCATTATTCCCATGTTAATGTGGTCCAGAGAATAAAATAGGAGAGTTCCGGATTTTGATGCCACACCTGCCATGCCACTGGCAAAAGCAAGAACATGCCCTTTGTGTTGTCAGCCGATACAAAAGCAACACAGAAAATTATGGGCCCTTCTAAGTTCTTAACAGCCTCGCANCCACCCCTGCCATGCCACTGGCAAAAGCAAGAACATGCCCTTTGTGTTGTCAGCCGATACAAAAGCAACACAGAAAATTATGGGCCCTTCTAAGTTCTTAACAGCCTCGCATGACTTACTAAACACGCAAAGCTTACCGTCAATAAATTCATATCATCAACAAGGTATATAATCTTAATTTAGTTGACACAACACCATTGGTTTCCCTTTTCTCTTTTCACATATTCTCTTCCCAGAAGCGCCCGCTCAGAATTATTCGCAGGTCGCTGCTGGCGATGTTCTTGGCAGGCACAGGTGTATATCTCCTGCTTTGCCTTGTCTTTGTCTTCTTCATAGATTGATATTTATATATATTGTATATATACAGACTGCACATTAAATTACCAGCTAACAAGGGTGTTAGTATCAGACGAATTGAAAGAGTGTAGAGATTAGATCTGGTTTTGGCGAATGCGGCAGCTGCACTTTGAATTGGAAGTTCTGATAAACGAGGGAGATAAATATTTGTATGGTGTTTTCTCTAGACAAAGGCGGTGGAAGCACAGATTTCTGGTCAGATTTATAGGAATTTTCTGCGCAACTGAAGAATGGCAACGCTGAATGATTATAGGAAGTTTCTGGGACGGACTGAGCCTACGAGACGATTAGTGTTGGAGCCAGCGTCGCCCGCATCGGAGTCGAGGCTCGATGCTCGTCCGGCAGAGAAGTCGGGCGCCGAGATAATGCATAGCCCTTACATGGGGGAGAGCCGCTTCAACACCGACATGATTATTATTTTGGCAGTGTTGCTATGCGTCCTTATATGCGTCATGGGACTTAGCTCCGTTGTACGCTACGCGCTACGCTACACCCGCGCCCGGGCGGTGCCATTCGAGTCTGCGGAGGCTGTGGAGGCCGCGGAGGCCGCGAGGGCTGCCAACACCGGAATGAAGCGGAAGGCTCTCCGAGCGTTGCCCACAACGGTCTACGGTTCCGCCGGATCGAAGCTGCCCTGCACCGACTGCCCCATCTGCCTGGCTGAGTTCGTGGAGGGAGAGGAGGTGAGAATCCTGCCCAAGTGCAGCCACGGCTTCCACCTGCGCTGCATTGATACGTGGCTCGCTTCGCATTCCTCCTGCCCGACCTGCAGGCAGAACCTTCTGGAACTATCTCGTACCAATAAGAAGAATAATAACGAGGAGGGGAATCTGAACATGAGTGCCCGTCCCTCTCCCTCCACACCGGAAGCACTTCACCATATACAAGCAGGAAATCACTAAATATATTGATGTAGTAGGTGAAGGTCAATAGATCACTCTAAAATTTCTCTTGCCGTGAGCGATTTGTTGTATATATCCTTTTTCCTAATATGGGTGGGTGTGTTTGTTCTTAGTATTTTTAATGTGTATATAATTTTACATTGCCGTGAGCGATTTGTATATATCGTTTTGCCTCCATATGGGTGTGTTTGTTCTTACTATTTTAATGATATGGGTGTTCTTATTATTTTAATGATATGGGTGTGTTTGTTTTTAGTATTTTAATGATCTAAAATGGTCATTGGTATGGTGAATTTAAGTAATTTTGAGTATATTAATTATCCATTTCTTTTGTGAGGGTGGAGTATAAATATTCTAAGTTTTTAATTTTTATTTTAAATATATATATATATATGGAGAGAGAGTGTTTTGTTAGAAGAATAAATAGATATATATAAAGTTTTGTTAAAAAAATAAATAGATATAGAGAGAGTTTTGTTAGAAGAATAAATAGATTTTTGTAATTGTTATTTGTAAAAAAATACTGCTCCTAATTGTTATTACCTATTAAAAATATTTACAAAATATTTATGTGCATTTGAGTGAGTCTAATCATCTAGAACATTAAAAATAAGTGTTATCTTCTAAATAAGTGTTATCTTCTAAGAGGTGGTAGGTTCAATTTCAAAGCTCGATAGGATGCACATATTGACTCATAGGTTCAATAGATATGGCTAGTCTCCACTCTACCAAATAATTAAAGTGCCTTCATTATAAAGATGGCAACAATATTACATCAAGTATTTAATAAAACAAATTCATTACAAAGATGACAACAATATTACATTTACAAAGATGACAACAATATTACATCAAGTATTTACCAGGGAAAAAACAAATATTTGATAACTTTATTGATACTAAAAGCAAAAAAGCAAAATAAAAAGAGGAATTGTAAATAGTCTTATTATGGACCCCCTAGAAATCAAGTGATTATGTTGGAACTCTTCAAAATGTATCAAGATTGTAAATAGTCTTCTAGTAAGCTTGTATGGACCCCCTAGAAATCAAGTATTGTGTTGGAAGTCTTCAAAGTGTATCAAGCCTTCCAATTGTCTAATAGTTTTTTTTGGACAAGTAATCTATTTTTTTCATTGAAAATCCTACAAAATATAAATAAAGTTGATAGAAAAAAACTTCCCCTGAAACTCCCTTATCCTAGACTACCTATGTTCCAAGATAGATGAATGAAGGGTGCATCTCCTATTGACCCAATCAATAGTAACTATGGAATACCCTACCACTTGGAAATCTGAAAATCCTTTAAAAATAGTAAAATAAAGGACCCCTCAAAGGGAAAGAATTTTAGCTCTTGTATTTGTTCATGTACCACACCCCATCCAAAGTGAGAAACTGTGATTTTCATCCACAATAATATACATATCAGCTCCACAATGCCCCTGTTGGCAAGCCCCATCAAAAAACCCAATAGGATCAATGCCTATAAAAACGGAAGCATGAATAATCCTAGATCGGTTTTCTTGCTCATCTTTGTAAAAGTCTGAAAACATTTAATAGATCGGTTTTCTTGCTCATCTTGCTCATCGGTTAGTATTAACTGTCACATCTTATAATAATAAAAAAGCAAGTTGCGAAATCTCCATATTCCCCATATAAAGAACAAAGGAAGGGGAGATTTTCTATAGCACCTAGTAAAACAAGAATGCATACAATCACTAAAGGAGCCCCAATCTCAATAGACAAAATGGTTGAGTCTTCCTGTGAATTCAATCCAAACCTGTTAAGTATGGGAACAATGTACAAACAAATGGTTCACAGATTCAGGATTTCTTTTACAAAGTGGACAACAATTAGGTCCAATACCATCCTTTTTCATAAAATTGTCCCCAATTATGATCTTATTTTCAAACGCAAGCCAACAAAAACGCAGAATCTTCAATGGGGTTGTCTAATGCCAAAGTTGTTGATACCACATTTGTAACTGAGATCCAACCAATCAAATACAATAAAATCATATACCATCTTTAAATTCACATGAGTGATAACAACATTTCATGTCCATAAACTTTTGTGATCATAATCTTCTTGTGTGATACCACTATGACAAAGAGCTTTGAGCTTTTGTGTAGCCATCCCATTATTTTGCACACATTTTCCAATCCCAAGTCTACCACGAAATGTCAGTAATTGCTAGACAAATCTCTTTAATCTAAATTCTTAGCATGATTAAGAAAAAACAACCCTCTAGAATGAAGTTCCACAATAAAAGAGGATAACGTAAAAATGTCATTTCCACCAACAAATGGAAATCCTATGTTAAAGAACTCCAAATGTTTAATACCCATTAACCATTTTTATTGTCCGTTCTAATCAACCAAATATTCGGTTTTTCAGGAATTTTCCTTATAAAATATCACTCCAAAAACCATTATTACTCAAACCCCTCTGAAGATCTTCATAGCTAAAGCTTTAGCAAACTAATAAATATTTTTTATATCTCGTCCATTGTATTCTTTTAGAGGAAACACGACTATTTATAGAGTATCCACAATAAATAAGTAAGATACAAATAAAGAGTACTAATAATTATCAATCAATTTATAATAACTACAAATTTCTAATTTATTTTTGGAAGAAGTATTACTATTAATAATATATCTATAATAAATAAATAAAAACATTATCCATCTCTTAATAATATGTGGAAAGTGATCAAATCCTTCTCTATGTAGCTCATTCTTAAGTTTTTGCAATTTAAAAGAAGGTTTCATGTACTTTGAGCCAGTTAATTTTTATATGACTCATTCTTAAGTTTTTACAATGTAAAAGAAGGTTTCATGTACTTTAAACCATTTAATTCCTTTTTAACACATGATAAATAAAAAATTAAAATTAATTTATAGATGTGTATTTTATATTTAAGCTTGCTTACACTAATTAATGGGATATCGTTGTGAAGATGAAACACATGGGTGGATGGGTCATCAAAAATATCTTCTTGTTTGCAAAAGATTTATGAGCAAAATGTTTATGGAGGGCACTTTTTATTTATAGTCTTTGGCATCGGGTTATTATGGAAAAATATTTCAAAATTATACTTTGATCCAGTGGATTAGATTGGAAATAAAGCCTATCAAGAATGTTTCAAATATATGGAATTGCTTGGTCTCATTTTTTCACATTTTGGGTGATTGGATCACTTGGTTTCCTGGTTCTAGTTCATCTATTTGGGTGGGCCTAGATCCAACTGTTGGTGGGCCTCCTAGATATAGGATTCCCAATGATATCATTAAGCTCTCCACCCTTTTGGGTTGTACACCCTAGACCAGGTTGCGAGAATGGATAGAAATAATATATTGGGGTGCTACTTGGTGGATGCTCAAATATTGGGACTATAGGGTGAAAATGGCATTATATGGAAACATTATTCTCCCATTTACAATGGGGAGGCATTTGTTTATTGGATCAGGAAGATATTCTTACCTTGACATGGAATCTACATATCGGTGAGATTACTCCTAAGGAGGTATATGAGGCATTATTGCTTGAACAAAATGTTGTGGCTAAATGGTGGCATAAGTAGGTGTGGGACTCGTCGGTGCCATTAAAAATTATATGTTTTTTTATCTCTTTACAATCAGATTTTAACTTGGGACAACCTTATATAGCATGGTGGCATTGGTACAAGCATTTATAATTTATGTAAAGTAGATTTAGAATATGTAGATCACTTATTCATCAATTGCTCTTACACTAGAGAGGTATGGAGGTTATTGAAAGGGATATAGAGAATTAAGGTGGCCTAGTCCAGGGAAACACTAGATATTTGCATGCAAAATTGTTGCAAGAAGAAGGTTTACCAACTAGAACTCCCTATATATACCTTTTGGGAGATATGAGAGGACCGTAAGAGACTAATCTATCAGTCCTACTTTGATATATCACAAATCATTATCAACATATTTGAAGACACGTCCTAAAGATATGTCAAACCATCCTATACCTATTAAAAGTCACTCTCCTCCCACCTTATTCAGTAATTGTTGTAGGGGATATTTTAATGGAGCTTCTCAATCCAATGGGACTTTGGGTGGTGTCGGGGTCATACTTTCGGTAGATGACTCTTGTTTCTATAAAATTTATTGAAACTACGGGGAGGGGACAAATACAAGAAATGAGCTCATTTCCCTCTAGGTCTTACTCTACTTTACCATTGTTATAAATATCAATAAGATATTGGTGTTGGGGGATTCCAAGTCCATCATTAATTGGGCTTCTCTGAAGGGTAGGTTACAGGTTACACACCTTAGTTACTAGATGAGGAAAGTTAGAACATTAATATCTACATTTGTGCATATCAATTTTCTTCACATCTACAAAGGATTATAATCAGTTAACGGACAACCTTTCCATGCTCAGGGTGACAAAATTTTCTATCAACAATACAGAGGAGAGGAAGGGATTATTTAGGGATTTCTTCACTTATTCGAGCGATCATTAGAGATGTCATCTCCGGCCCAAGATTTATATATGCTCCACTTTGGATGTCCTTTTATTTTATCAGCTACATACTTTGGCTATAACTTGGCTTACCGGCTTGCATATTATTATTCTTTCTATCTTCTAAGATGTATAGTAAATTTCATGAACCAAAACATACTTTAGTCTCATTTTTTTGTGGTATTTTACAAGCTTCCCGTGAAGAGATTCAATATCCTTGTTGAAGCTTCATTGCGGTGGATACTAATTTTCTCTTGGGTGATTTTTGGCTTACATGTTTTTCCCCCTTATATTTGTGCAATTTGGTGGGAGATTGTTTTGAGTTGTATGACAAGATCGCTATCTATTGACATAAGTCTACATATTCTGGTATATTTGTTGTATTAACATAGTGTGATTGTCACATCCCTACCCCTCTACTAGAGAGAGGATGCGACATTACTGTTATCAATCCGGGAAAACTAGCCCCATGAACATAAAATAAATTGCATTGAACTAACAACATGTACAGATGCATAACAATTGCAAATACAGTAGAAGCAAATACATCTATTTAAGCATTCAACATGTTCATATTAATTCATAAACAAATACAATTGTAGAGATAAAATACACAAGAATACTTATCTTGAAAGAAGCTTGTCCCGCAACCAGTTTTGTCGTTGCAACGTTCCACCCAACCATAGGCCAGTGTGCTCATCAATCTCTCAACACCACTGCCACCCCCGAGCTGGGCATGATTCCCACAAGGAATAAGTGAACACTAGTAGGCTCACACCTAGCTAAAGATATATCAAAATTCAGCCAAGCCAAAACTACATTTGGGTTTATCAGGTTGCTAAGGAGGTGGAAAGCTTGAACTACTAAGCTAGTGAGCTCAACCATAGAGATATGGACACCTGCAGCAGATTTGGATTGGGATTCTAAAACATCTACACACCCAACACAAGGAAGCATCCCCTTCTCTGCTACATAGTCCCTCGGGCTATACCTTCCCTTCCATTGCTCTTCAGGGTGTGCAAAGAAGAAAACCAGTCCCTCTAGATCTGTCTGTGAGGTTCCTTCGTACACTAGGTTTATCAAGCTAGTTCAGACCCAATTCCACCCCAAACTAGTTCAGACCAAAGCAAAAGATGAACACACAGCAAGATACAAAATTCTAGGTGGAGGAAAAACGTTTTGCAACAAAAAACGGATTGGTAAAATGGGGAAAAACAACCCTGAATGAGCAATTCGAATTCAGCAACGATTCTAGGCCTTGCATGAGCCAAATCGACTACTACAAACCCCAAAATCGTAATTCTTTACTAGTCATTCACTCCACAACACCAAAATGGTTTTCTTGGGCATGTACAATGAGGAAAACAACAACAATTCGTGAATGAAAGAGCCCATCACCGAGCATTACCAAAACAAATTCCCAACCATGGGGAAAAATGAAGAAAACTGCTGCCCACGTGAGGGAAAACGCACAGGTAGACAAAAAATGTGAAGGAGAGAGCTCTCCAAGCTTCCACTGCATGAGGAAATGGAGGATGTGGGTGAACAACATAATGGGCATGCATTTTTGGGTGTTAACTTTCCCCATAAGTCAAAATCATGTTTCCCAAAAACTGATGGCTTCTCCAATTCGAATTTGGACTGCCATACTCTTCCCATCCCGATGCAATAACTACCTCAACCAATTTCTAGCAGAAATAAATGATTGGGTGAATAAGACAAGAAAGGTGGTTGATAGCTTGATGGGTTTTCCCCTTGACATTTGGCTTTTTCCCATTGGCTCAAAGGTTTGAATATCCCCCCCTTTATCCTTCAGAAATCATGCCCCCATCTCTTTTAATGTTACATTGGCATAGTTGTTCTTGGACATCTATTAGACTATTTTTTATGAAATTGTGTTTCGATGACTATTATTGGGTTGTCATAGTTGACACTAGTGTATTTTCGTGGATTATAGTGTATAAACTAGTCTATTTTGACATATACTTAATATAAGTACAACTTTATTTTACTAATCTTCATACAATCACAATCTTTTATAAGTTTAAATTGTTATTCATAATAATTATTCCATCACATTAAGTAATATATAATGATAATTATAAGTTTAGATTGTTGTTCATAGTAATTATTCCATTCCTATCATATTCGTTGAATTTATATTGTAATAAACTTGATTATATATATATAAGTTTTTGATACAGTGTTTAGAAATAACTTGTGAAATAGGCTAGAGGAGCTTAAGGTTCCTTTTGAGTTGAGAGTTGTTGCGATAAGGTTATACGAAAAGGTCATTGCAGGTTTAAGAATAATGAGGGGTGGGCAATGAATATAAATTGTAATATTGGAGTTAAACAAGGCTGGCCCCTCTCCCCTACCCTTTTTGGCATTTACATTGATAAGGTAGAAAAGTGTTTGGAAGAAGCAAGTTGTGTCGGTACAATCTTAGCTAGGATAGTTATCATCCTCCTACTTTATGCTGATGATATTGTTCTTATGGCAAGGAATCCTTTTGATATTGATAAGAAATTAAGAATTCTTAAATATTTTTGCTCTAACATGGGTATGACTATTAACACCGACAAGACAAAAATCATGATTATAAAATCTAAGAAAGACACATGCAAATTTTATTTATGATAATAGAAATCTAGAGGAAGTGGTCCTTCTTACAAGTATCTCAGAATTGATATTCATCGCAAGCTCAATTGGAACTATAGCATTGAGAAAAGGATTAATGGAGGGTGGAAAGATTAGTTTGGTATTGAAAATAATTGTAAATCAACCAATCTGGTCATGTGGGATAAAAAAAGGTTCCTCTTTGAAACTATTGTCATCCCTGTTATATTGTATAGTTGTGAAGTATGGGGGTGCAACATTTCTAGAGAATCTTGGAGGAAAATTGAGAAAATCCAGAAGCGGTTTATAACTGATAACCTCAAAATTAAAAGCAATACACCTTATCGTATTCTCCTCATATAAGTGGGTCTTCCCCCCATCGAGAGCATGGCTATGACTAGGTACCTGATGTACAAGCATAAGATAAATAACATGGGAAATGAGAGACTTCATAAAATTGCTTTAAACTCAAATCAAAACCAACTATGCCTCAAGCGGTGTTGGTGTAATGATACAATGGCTTGGTTAAACCATTGGGGCATTGATGATAGGGACATTTTGCATAACATTGATAATGTCAAAAATATTATTACTTCTAAGTTTAAACAGAAATTGTGGTGTGAGGAAAATTTAGCAATTAAGAGAAAATTAAGATATTATAAGGAGGTCATTAATCCTAACTTGGAAGATCAGAAGCATCTCTCAATAGTAACTAGCTCACGGAAGAAAATTAATATAGCCAAGATTAGAACGAACTCTCATGAACTTCATAGTGAAACAGGGCATTGATCTATATCTAAAACTCCATGGACGATATAGGTTTGTCATCTGTGTGAGTCTACAAGTATTGATGATGACTTTCTCTTAGAGTGTCTTGCTTTCATCCACATTAATCTAAGTTTCATAGTATTTGCTACAATACAAACCTTTATAACCTCCTAACTTACCAAAACTATAGTGAGTTTGAAAAGTTCCTTGACAAGCTTTTTGAGTACACGAATAAGATTTTAATGTAAACCAAATATTATCCTTCTTAAGGTTCAATAAACCAAAGTTGGTCTCAGTAAAGATTAATTATCATCATAATTAAATTTTCTAATAATTCGAAAAAAAATTATGTTATAATTACTATATTCAAAATAAAGTCAAATTTGAATTTTAGTTTTTGAGAACTTTTTTTTTTACTTAAAATTATATTACCATCAATATCATCTCGAATCTCCTTCCACTTTTAAAAAAATCATCGATTAAAAAACATAAATCAATTTAGGTCATTTCGATGTTTGTTTGTGTACCTAGAAAATATATTCGTGGTACGTATGTGAAGGTTTGGAAACATAGAAGTCTAGGCTCCTAATCTTCTATGACATGTTGAAGGGGATTTTTAAATATAATTTAAACGGATATGTATTGAAAATTGATATGTAGAGTTGGGGGTAGATTCCCCATATTCTTAAAATATGGTTTTTTTATGAATTCAAGCATGCTTGATATTAGGATTTTTGTAAAGAAAAAATGGATATAATTCTTATATATGTAATGTCTTTTAAATTGTGATACGTGTTTATTATTTGGTCGGTGTTGTGTCTGTGTGGAGGGTGGAGAGAAGAAGTGTAATTAAATTATTTGGTCGGTGTTGTCTCCTTGTGGAAGGTGGAAAGGAGAAGTGTAAATTCTTCTTTATCTATAATAAATATTATATCCTTTTGGATCCCAATAATCCTTCAGCAAAAGCCTTCATTATGGAAATATGAGATATCGACTTAGTGTTATATGTGCAGATTTCAAATATTAATGAGATTTCAGAGATTAATGAGCTCGTTAATAGTTATTGGACTACCCTCTAATTTGTAGATTCAATGGTTAGTGTATATCAACATTAGTTTTTATCAAATAGATTCAACCTATTTGGAAAGTATATCATTTCATTTTTTTGAAGGATCCTAAAGATTGCAAAAAGCCCTTAAGAGGCACCATAATTTTTTTTTAGGGAATTTGGTTTTCTTAGATTTCAACCTATCTAATTCTAACTTATACTTATATATATAATCTTAAAAATTGGAGGTCCTGTCCTCATCCCTCACATCCACAAGCTTTTTAATCAAGCAATCAAGCAAGGGTTCCCTAAACCTTGGACTCAGAGCCTCATTATCCCTATTTTTAAAAGTGGGGATACAAATAACCCCTCAAATTATCGAACTATTATGATAAGCCCCCTCTTAGCCAAGTTATATGGTATTATTTTGGAAAATAAAATCAGCATTTGGCTTGAAAGTGAAGGTAAGCGAGCTAAAGGCCAAGCGGGTTTTAGAAGGCATCACTCAACAACGGACCACCTTATTGCGCTTAGGATCATTATGGAGGAGTGCCGCAATGATAAATCCAATCTCTTTTGCTGCTTTGGGGACTTTAGAAAGGCTTTCGATACGGTACCTAGAAATAACCTTTGGAATAGGTTAGAAGAGCTTAAGGTTCCTTTCGAGCTGAGAGTTGCCGTGATAAGGCTCTACGAGAATGTAA